>JASAMX010019535.1:0-10951 GCA_030248175.1 Microlaimidae sp. YZB2_3 | reverse complement strand
TTAGGTCTCTCCGTTCAGTTACGTATTGCTAGGGAAGATAGGAAAGAGCACATACATGGGCACGGGGGGGTGTGGGGGTGTAACCCCCCCCCCAAATTTTGAAAAGGGGGGTTTAAACCCCCCCCCCACTAAGAAGTGGGGGGAGAAGAGGTTTACCCCCAATTTTGGTAAAATGAAGAAAAAAGTCTTTAAAATGACTTCTAATTGCCTTTAAATTTAAGTTTTGAGGTCAAAATAAATTTTTTAAACTATAAAAAGCTCAAAAATGCAACAAAAAAGGTTTTTTGACCTAAAATTAGGGTTTTTTACCTGTTTTTTTTTTAAATCAAAAAACAATTTGGGTAAAATGGACTCCAGAAAAAAAAAACGATATGAGTATTTTGCGTTTTTCGGATTTTAACCCCTCCCCCCTAATTTGGGGTTTTACCCCCCTCCCCACCCACCTTTCCGGACCAACTTGCCCATGTATAAACAAGCACTCTTAGTTTTTTCTATGATGGGGGAAGGTCAAAGTTGGATTCTAAGGGTGTTAACGAGCGATTCCTCACTACCCTTTCCCATAGGTGGGCAGCCTCTCGGATTTTGGGGGGGGGTCAAATTTTAGGGGGGGTGTCCAGCAAGACCCAAATTTTGAGGGGGGGTGTACCCAATATTTCCGCGCTGCCTTAAAATGAGCTTAAAACGCGTAAAAAAAACGTAAAACAAGCTTATAAATGCTTTAAAACTGTGTAAGATTAAAATAAGACCTTATTGCAACTTATAAATTTTATTTTTTTAATTCTTTTAATAATAATGTGCAATGGCGCAGTCAGGATTTCATTTCAGGGGCGTCGGTCGGGGGGGGGGGGAAGAAAAAGTGTTGTGTTGTCCGCCTGCGCCGCGTAGCGGTGCCAGCCGACGCGAAGCGTCGGCCGGGGGGTCTGGGGGGTGTCCCCCCAGCCGCCGGAGGCGAAAATTTTTTAAAATATATACTAAAAACGGCTTAAAAATCGTCTCCTGGTGATCGCGTGAAGATACATTTTACTTTTGTTTTTTTACCTAATTTCTACATAATTTTCTGTGATCTTAAAAATTCAGTCAGGGGGGTTCGGGGGGAACAATGCCCCCCGGAGGAGAAAATTTATAATTTGAGGCGCTAAAATACACTAGAAATTTTAATTCCAAATGATACTAATTACAAAATTTAAGGTTTTTTATAGCTATACTATACATTTATAACATGTGTTTAAAACTTTAAAAAAAATTATAATAGTGTTTATAGTAGTTTTATTAATAATATATGACTTAAATAATGAATGGGATAATCGATTTTGCAAATGAAAAACTAAGAATAAATGCCAATTGAAACTGCCCGCGTAGCGGGGAAATTTAAACTGCCCGCGTAGCAGGGGAATTTAAAGAGTAATAAAAGGTAATGAACGGGGAAATAAGGTAATAAACACTCCGCGCGAAGCGCGGAAAAATTTTTAGTCCTTTTATAACACTTAAAAATTTTTCCTTTCGGCGGCGAATTTGGGGGGGGGGGTGTCCCCGACTACCCCAAATTTAAGGGGGGTGTCAGCAAAATCCGAAATTTTGGGGGGGGGGTATAACCCCCCCCCAACCCCCCCCCCCCCCTGCCCACCTATGCCCTTTCCCCCGTTCATGTATGTTATGTATATAATTGTTGTGTTTTTAGGCTGTGTTTTATTGTTACATTTAAATTTTATTAATATTTTCTGTTATTTATTGAATAAAAAGTTAATTTTTTTTAAATAAAGTTCTGAAACATATTATATTAAGCATAAGAAAAGTAATTGTGTGGTCCGTTTCTAATTTTTTTAAACTCTATTTTTAAAACTCTTCAATAGAACTCTCCATTTTCCTCCACCCCTTAATGGTGTGTACAGTGCACACAACTCTAAACGAGTGAACCTTTGGTGCCGTGCAAGTTTTGAAGCACAGTTATCATTGTTAGCTGTGTGGGAATTCCAAAAACCCACATCGGCAAGCTTAAGATTCCGATAATTTGAATAAACTTTTAGTGCAAATTCATGGCTTCTAATATTTTGTCTGCTGAAAAGCTTAATGCCATGGACAATAAGCTCAATTTGCTTGTTTCATCGTTTACCAATTCTGGTGCGTGTGTACCTGCTTTGTTGCCTGAAGGTCTTCTGCAGCCGCCTCCACCAGTTGACAACGATTCCTGGACAACCGTGGTGAAACGCGGATGCCGGGGTGAACCGCGCTACCCGGCACTATCCAAGCCGCTGTCATTTATTCAAAAGCTTTGTTTCCGTTGCTGAAAAAATGTCTAAGAAGGAACAGCAAGAAAAAAATTCCTATTCTATTGTTATAAAAAATCTTCCTGAAAGAGAAGACGACGGGGATTTTGAATCACTTTCTGAGCTAATCAACACGATTGCTTAGAATTTAAAGTATCCGGTGAAAATCGATCCTTGTTTCCGCGTGCATTTAACGATATTGCCGATTCTGCTAATCCTCGCCTGCTCAAAGTGATGTTTGAGCATTCTTCTACCATGAACTTTATTATTGCTCATTCCAAAAAGCTGATGGATCATCCGAAGTTCAAAGGTCTGTTTTTGTGCAGCTCTCAGACTTTTTCTGAGCGCTCATATGCCGCAAGCTTGTATAAGCAAAGGAATGCGCTTAATGACGAAGCTGATTATTATGACGCGACGTGTACTTTATCTTTTGTCGTTCTGCCCAGTTGACTGGAATGTGGTCAAAAATCAAAAACCTGCCAAGAAAAAACCTACCGCTGCTAATTCATCCCCAATTCCTGTCACTCAGGTAAAAGAGTAGTGGCAAGTAAGGAAATGAATGAATTAAATTTTAAGATTTTTAATGCGCGATCGTTAAATAATAAAATAAATAATTTACAGGATATACTTTTAAGCAATGGGTATGAACTAATTTGTGTAACTTAAATTCACCTCTCGCCTGATGCCCCAGACAGTTATTTGGTTCAAAAAACGAATTATAATGTTCTTAGAAAGAAAAAAATATGGTAGAAGGGGAGGTTTTGCAGTTTTCGTAAAAAAACCTAAATACCATAGTTGTTAAAACACCTGAAATGTATGGAAGTATTGAACATGTATGTCTTGATATGATTGTTGAAAAAACCAAATTTTGACGGTCTATTTTCCTCCATCAAGTACCATAAATATAACATTAACTATAGGGGGGTTTTGCGCGCGATTGTGTGTCGGTATGATAGGGAGATGTATTTGGGTTGCTATGTATATTCTATTGTCTATGTGTATCATGTCTTGGAAATTTAATGGGGTTCGGGGCAAACGTTGGTTCTCTTTGTATTTTGCTTGGTGATTTTAATTTTGCGTCAATAGACTGGAAAATTCCCAAAAGCTTTGATAATCTATGTTGTCACAAATTTTTGGAATCTTGTTTAAGTTTTTCTCTTACTCAATTTGTGAATGAACATACACGAGAAAATTATCTACTTGACTTAGTGTTTACTTCTGTATAAATATTATACAATCAATGTGTGTTTGTGAACCGGTAGCTCGCTCTTGTGACCATAATGCTATTAACTTTTCAGTTAATTGTTTTTCACAAAAAAAAATCCCTGTGACCCACATTTGAAAAAAATTGAAAAAACCAAATAAAACAGCAAGTGTAGAACATTTGTCTAAAATTAACTGGCTACCGGTTGCGCGTGACTGTAAAATTGATGAAAACACTCATGATGTGCAAAAGTTTTCAGATTGTATTGCTTATGAACTAAATACATGTATTCATTTATATGTTCCTAGCCATATATAGAGTAAGCAAAAACCAGTTTCTTACAAGAGACTAAGTAGACTAAAAGCGCGAAAACGAAAATTATATTGGCAATTTAAAAAAATCCTTGCCTTAAACAAAATTACAAAACATACGTCAAAGAATATGAAAATAAATTAAAAAATTTTTGCTGTCAAAAAGAAAAAAAAATGATCGGTTCAAAAAATTTAAAACGCCTTTATGATTATGTTAATTCTAAAACCAAATTTAACAACTCATTACCACCGATAGAAAAACCTGACGGCTCTTTTGCTGTTGGAGATCAAGATAAAGTAAAGTTGTTAAATGCCTACTTTAGCTCCGTATTTTGTGCCGATAACGGCGATAGGCCCTTTTTTGAACGTAGAGCACCTGACAATGCTTCAATTAACACTGTTGTATTCTCATATGCTAAAGTACTTAAAGCTATTCAAAAACTTCCAAATAAAAATTCGCGCTCTCCTGATGGCTTTCCAGCCATTTTGATAAAACTAATTGATACTGGAATAGCGTTTCCGCTATTAATATTTTTTTAAATTAGTATGAAAAACGACAAACTACCTGTACTTTGGCTTACTGCGCTAGTAGTTGTGATATTTAAGAAAGGAGTCGTGTGTAAATTTAAAAATTAAATGTATTTTTTATAAGTAAATGTATTTTTTATAAGTAAATGTATTTTTTATAAGTAAATGTATTTTTGTATTGTAAAAGTAAAAGATTTTTGTATTGTAAAAGTAAATGTAAAAGTAAATATATTTTTTTCTATTAAAAAAGGAGAGGGGCTTCTTCTCTCCTCCCCTCACTTTGAAAAAGAGGGTTTAACTCTTCTTCTTAGAGTTTTGTTTTTCAAGCGGGCGGGGTAGGTTTACGATTAATCCATAATGCCCATGTATTTTTAAAAGTATAGTAGAATAAATTATGATTTGTTTTATCAAATCATGATTTTCACCTCGGTGAATATGTAATAATGAACCACAAAACTGTCCAAAACAAGTTATCAGGAATTAAAATTTTTTAGCTTTAAAATTTAAAAAAATTATAGCAATTTTCAATTTTTATAGTAATTTTTTCCGATTTAGAAAATCAAACAAACTGGTCAATATTTTTTACCACCAGTGATTTTATTAAAATTGATATTTTTTATACTGTTATTTGTTTTTTGTTATTGGGACTGCAAAATACTTCTAACAATGAAAAAAAAATTCTGATAACATCATTTTGTTATTCGTTTAATACAAATAAAACGAGAGTTTGTTTTTTAAAATAGCCTCAATGTTGCACAAGTTAACTTTTGCGAAAAAAGGATTAATTGCAACATGTATTTTTTGTATTTGTTAGTTTTTAAAAAAAATTCATACAGATTTTTTTTATATTTTCACGAGAGCGTTACAAAAAAGCGTGCATAACTTTAGAAAACGCGCAAAATTCTCTTTTCGAGACTTAGGAAATACTTTAACATTGTAATTTATTGATTTTTGTATTTTTGCAAGCGGAGTTTAGTTAAGGGGGATGAGTCCATATAATATTTATTATTTACACAGTCGGTCCTCGGTGTCCAGATGGCGCAGTGGGTAGGGTATAGCTTTTGTTTATCGAAAGAAGGATCAGGAGTTCGAGTCCTGCTTTTTGTTGAAGTTTTTTAAGTTTTAACAGCGAAACTTGCACTTTATTTAAATTTTTAAATCAAAGTTAAACTTAATCAAAAAAATTGAAACGTCTATGATACCGATTTTATAAGAAAATTGATTGATTGGTGTAAATAAAAAGGAAAATAAAAACAAATATATCATTGTTTGCACTGAATTTTTGATTTTGCTTTGTATTGAATATTTTTATTTATGCAGAAAGCAAATTTTGCAGAAATATATTCTTGTTTTATTTTAATTATAATAATTTTTGTTCTAGAATGTTGTAAAACATATTGTTACGCATAAGTAAACATATAGTTTATTTTTGTTAAAACGTATTTAGCAATCATCATCAACTACATAGTTTCTTTGAGATTGAACCATGCAGTGTCATTACATCTCTAAATAAGAACTTAACATAAATTTACAGTCGCTGATCATAGTTTGTTTATAGTCATTAAGATTTACAATGTACTTTCTAAGTACTTTATTGTTTATCTATCATACAAACAAACAGAATCAGTACCTAGCGGACATAAACATAATATAAAGTTATAAAACACAGCTAAAAACAAAAAAATTTGCTTTAAACTATAACAATTTTAATAAAGTTAAACAAAAAAATACAATAATTTTGATGCGTTAAAATAGCTAAAAAATTAGTTGAAAAACTTCTGTAAACTGGAATGAAGCAAGTTTTTCGCGTTCTGATAGGATTCGAATTCATCCGTTGAGTTAAATACTAGTCTGGTCTGAAACCAAAACCCTTTTTGTATCTAATAGTGATGTTCCTACCATTCAATATTATGCTCCGGAGCTTTGGCAATTTAAAGCAGAGGAGCTCCGGAGCTCCGGACATTAAATGAGCGATTTAAGCTTATCTAAACTTTAAATATAACATTTAAAATTACTCTTTTTGCATTTTTAAGACTATTTATAGCGTTTTAAATAAGTTTTGAAAAAAATTAATTTACAAAAAATTTTTTAACAAAAATTATCTATGTCATCACTTTTAAATTATTAATGAATCAGTACTAAAATAGGGTGGAGCTCCTAAAAGCAAAGCTCCGGAGCTCGGAGCTCCGGGGAACATTAGTAATATCTAAACACGAATACTGTAAAAATCAAGTAGGTGAACATAAAATTTGCAGTGCCAATTCTAAAATGGTCCATTTATTATGATGGTTTACAATCACAACAAAAAATTTTTGAATAAAATAGTGACACTATATTTTTAAAATAAATCGCCATTTCAAAATTACTTCGCTTTGTCTAAACAAATTGACGAATTAATAATTTTGATAATTTTAGATTTAACAAATTTATATCGAGATTTAATTTTCCGTTTGAATAGCTGAGATCTCAAAAGAAACGAAAAAAATCTGCATACGGCATTTAATAATCTTAAGAAGCAAAACATATAACAATTTTCCTGTTCTTAAAATCTTAAATTATAGCAATAATTAATGAATTACCGCAGAATTACCAAAGTATCTAATCCATAGTGCTTTAAAATCTGATTTAGCTTGGCACCCCTGTTGCAAGCAAGGCCATAAATTTTATTATTGCTTTTAGAAAAAAAAACATTTTTTTGCTATGTATTTTAAAGTAATTTCAAAATATCTTATTAAGTAAAAGAGAACAAAAAAGAATCATTTGATGTAAAAAATGATGTCAGTTTGGCACCAATAGGATCGGTGCCGTACTTTTGACAGACTATTTTTTGATGTCCGAAAATGGGCTGTCTATTCACCGCTCTACAGTTTATAAAGGTTTATGCTAACTTGTCCTTTTAAAAGCCCTGTTACGTAGGGCATGACGTAGCTGCCGTTGTACCAGGCCGTGGGGTTGAACCGATACCGGGGTACGCCCTGGGCGTCCACAATAAATTTCTCAAAGTTCCATGTTATGTCATCGTAGTGGATTTCATTGTATCGAATCCAATCCGTGTTTGTTAACAAGGCGGTAGGAGGAACCGTCTGAGGACACGAGCTCTGAAATGCACAGTCTATTGTACGAAATAGTGATGTTACCCGTAGCTCCAAACACCGGAGTGAAGCTCCAGTTTTTGGAATGCCAAGAACCAAATAAGTTACGAAGCTCCGCCCTATATTCGTAATAATTTCATAAAAAATAAAGCCGTAAATTTTTTAAAAAAAGTTTTGTATGAAGTAAACTTTTGCAAATCTTAATAAAAACGATGGAAATAGTCTAAAAATCGCAGATAAGAATTTAAAACGTATTTTAAACTTTAATAAGTTTGAAATCGCTAATTCAAAAAGGCGTATTACAAGTGGTCTTTCTGTTTTAAACGGCCAAAGCCCCGGAGCATGATTTTAAAGGGAATAGGAAATATCACTGTGCAAAAGTGTTTTTTTCCTGTTACGGTGGCATATTCATGCTTTAATAACAAAAACGCATTTCAAATACACTGTTTTCAACGAAGTTCGTTTATTTATTGTTGTTAGAAAACATATTCATAAAACAAATTTTGATACAAAAATGGTAGTAAAAAATTCGATTGTGTGTAAGCATTCGGTGAAGACATGTACTACTATATCGGAAGACAAAGAATTGGCTTGACGATGCCACAGGGCACAAAGGTTTTTATCGAAATATACCGACGATGTAATATAGTGCTTTTTAACACCGTTTGATAGTAGTGAAAATGATTAGTTTATTACAAATAGCCACTAAAAATAAATTATTACCTTTAGGAACTGAAACAAAGGATGTGGCGTGGCACCATTAACGTTTATTTTGTTATAAATATGGAGATTAGAAGCAGGAATAAAATTGTTTCCGGGGCGAACCTAAAAATAAAATTATAAAACAAAAAAAACATAGACCGATAAGAAAATATAAAATTAATAGACTTTTTATACTTTTAAAATACAAACACCTAATAAATGACATATATTTTTGTCTAACAAATAAGAAGTTTAAAACCGTACATGAGCCAAGTATCAAGCAATTTTTAAAAAGCATTGTAATTTGGTTATCAAACATTACATATCGAATCCCGTTAAGAATTTCACTGGGCCTCCCAGGTTCCTGACCTCCGAATTGATTGCAGGGGAAGCCCAGAATGCGAAAAGATTGACCGTTGGTTTGCGTCTGCAGTATCCTATTAAAATCCAGATACTGCCAAGTGTGACCTGAAATATTATGTATAATGCATTTTGTCTATTTTTAGAGTATTGTGTGCTAATTTAAAAAAAAGATAATAAAATTAAAGAATAATAATTGTTAATTTTTTTCGAAACACTATAAATTACGTTTTATTTTGTTTATTTAAAATTATAATAAAGCAATAGAAATAATTACACATCTATACCAGTGATGTTCCCCGGAGCTCCGAGTTCCTGAGTGGAGTTCCGCTTTTAGGAGCTTCGGAGCAACCCCCAGAGCTCCGGAGCTCCGCCCTATTTTTGTAGTAATTTTATAAATAATTAAAAGATGTCATAAATTATTTCGTAAAATTTTTTTTGTAATTTTTTTAACTTAAATAGTTAAAATAGTTAAAACGCTAAAAATAGTTTTTTAATTGTAGATAAAGTAATTTAAAATGTATTTTTAAGCTTAAAAAGCTTAAAATCGCTCATATAAGGGGCGGAGCTCCGGAGTTCTCTCCGCTTGAAATGGCATGAGATCCGGAGCATGATATTGAATAGTTACCTATTTACACCAAACCATTTTTAATCACTGGTTTTAACAGCAATTTTGGGTATCCACAGCAATTTCAAATTACGGTAGCAATAGTTGTACGATTGATATGAGTAAAATACTTCTCTTTCCATTCGCTCCTCAAGAGCGTTTTTTAGTGGCAGTGTAACGCTCCATGTCCATGTACAAAAAGAAATGTTGCATCAATTATTAAGGTGAAAAACTGTTATTTTTTTGTAAAGCCTAGTTCATACTTCGTCCAAAGAGTCCTTAGGAAAATTTTGGACAAAACAAATTTTTTTTTGAACAATTCAAAAGTATTCTTTGAACAGTCCAAAAAACTTCCAAAGCACAGTCCAGTGTCCAACGTGTCCAAGACGCCAGTTAAAATATTTCAACTTTGTTTTGACTGCTCAAAGGAAACCTTTGAATTGTTCAAAGGGAAACTTTGGATTGTCCAAAATTGTCCTTTGGATACTTTTGACAAAGTTTGAACCGGGCTATATGCGTACATGTGCGACTGAGACGGCACGTCGATCTAAATGATAATAAACACCTCAAATGTCATTGGGCGAACCACGCAGCGGTTGCTGATCTCCTCAGAGAGTGGGAGAAGGGGGTGAGCAAGGCGAGGAGCGTGCCGAACGGTACGGAACCAACCAGGGTTGGACGAAACCCTGGTTACCAGGAAAGGACAACATAAATACCTCAGTAGGTTGCCACATTGGTTATCATGAGGACGTTTCCCTGGTGTTCGTTCAGGGTCGTGTTGGTTCCATTCAGGAGGTAAACCGTGAAATTCTGCTGGTAAATACTGGTCGTTGTATTGCAGACGGACATACCCGGCATCTTTGGATTCCGGTCCGCCCCTGCCAAAGCCCACAAAAAGGCGAAAAAAGGGATGACTTGTTTCATAAATGACAGTTTACACCTATAAAACACTACAAATTCTCTTTTGGACGGACAAATTGAATTTGTTATTAGTATATAATTTTGATGAAAGACAGGAAGCGTTAATAGCCAAAAGACAAAGTTTTAAATTTCGTTCAAATTTAAATTAATAAAAAAATAGAACTATTTGAAAAAGCCAACAAAGGTGCCGGATTTTTTATTTTTCTGTGCTGTTTTTTTTTTAATTTACGGTTGATTTCAAGCTATAAACAATATATTAAATTTAAACCAAAACGGGTTACATAGCTATTTAGTCTTTTTAAACCTATAAACAAAATGCTTTCAGTTTCAAACAGGAAAAAATAGGGAGTGTATTTTTAAAAAAAAATACATACCACACAAAAATTATAAAACTTCTAGGCGACTTCTTTCTTTAGAAAAAATAGTTTTATCTTGCTAATGGAAATGTAAATATATATAAAAATTGTATAACTGAATAGCTATTTATTAGCTTAGTCTAAATATCATGTTTTTCGCGATGCAAACTATTTTGCCAAAGAAAATATATTTGTGCAAATTTGAGAGTACACAATAAAATTTAACAGAGCTTTAATTTAACCCGAAAAAATTCTAAATTATTACTATAATTTTAAAATAACAATATACTGTTTCATTTGTAATTTCTTCATTAGAGATTGATTGTTTCAAACAATGTTTGGAAATATAACGGTCAGCGTTTTAATGAAAATTTTGTTTAAAATTTATCGCCAATGAATTACTTTTTTAGTCAATACCACTTTTGCTCTCATGTTTGTTTTGACTATGAGATTACTATAATTAAGTTTTAGTAATATTAAAAAGAGACAAACACTATGATCTTTGATTAAATATTATATTACACCAACCCTATTTAAAACAGCAACCTATAATCTTTTTATTACAGTTTAAAACAAACAATATATTAAAAACAACACATTAGCACC
>JASAMX010019533.1:0-34553 GCA_030248175.1 Microlaimidae sp. YZB2_3 | reverse complement strand
ATTCTATAAAATCAATCGATAACCTCATAATTAATGATTCTAACTAAACTACCTGGGTAATGATGGCTACTTTGAATTTTTCCATAACGTATTGCGGTAGAATAAACTGACAAAACATTGAATCAATCCATAAACTTATTAAATCAATCGATAAAACCATTATTAACGTTGCTAAGTAAGTACCTGAGTATCGGCCAGTTTGAATTCCCTCATCACGTACTGGGGCATCGTGTATTCCGCGATCGGCTCAACCACCAGGCTACCGTAGCGTTCGGATCGGTCGCTGGGCCAGTACTGACAGCATTTCTCCTGAAAATCAGGGAAAGTCCATTTCAAATTGCCGTTACAATTAATTTTAAAACATAGCACCCCATCTACTATTAATGTATTATTTGCACACCAGTACCCGATATTCAAACGGCACACAAACTTTAAAAATCGATTTTAAAAAAAATGCAAGCTTTTTCCCTAGGCCAATACTAACAGCATTTTAATATGAAGGTTAAAAATAGGTTGATTTCAAAATGTTGTAAAATCCATGGTAGAAGTATTAATACAACACCACGCCTATCTATTTTATTAGCTTTACACTCTTTTAAATCCTACGCGTTCAAACGCAAAACACTCTTTTATAAAATATCTAGAATCTAGGCTATAATACTAAGCACGCTTTCTTCTTGTCGAACAATTATTTAGCGATAAAAAATTAAATTATTTAATTTAAGTTGGTTTCTAGTTAAATTAAAGTCAAAATTCTACAATATGTGCACCAACAAAAAAAAAACTGTATTTCATAATATCACAGTCGAAAAGGTCAATTTATAAAATGTGTCAATCTGATTTTATAAACTGGATATTTACATGACTTCTTAATAATTGACCTATTCGCTGGAGATATTTAAACCTTACATTTTTATAGACTGCACAATTTTTCTGCAAATAATGTCTACGTTTGACAAATTTACATTAGTAATGTTCCAGAGCTCCGAAACTCCACCGGTTTGCTCCGAAACCAAAGCTCTTGTGCCGATTTCACGGCCGGAATTCACAAAGAGGGATAATCCTCGTGCTAGCTCGGTGTTAGTTAATCCGGACGAATTACAGTAGGTTTCGGTATACATGGGGCTAAGTCTGTTAAAATTTCATTAAACGATAAAAAAAAGATATAAAAAGCAAAATTTAGAGGAATTATTTGTATAAAAAACTGATAAACTTTTAAATCTCTATTAAGTAATTGCAAATTTGTGTAAAAAGTGGCAGAACAAAATATTGTAAATATATGTTAAACAAGGAATTTTTCGAACAAAAAAAAAATTAGCCGCGAAACCTACTGTAACTTGTCCGGATTAACTAACACCGTGCTAGCACCCAAAAATACCGTAGTTTACACGGTGTATACACCGAATACACTAACAAGGTGTTTACACCGTGTTTACCCCGCTTTGTAAATTCCGGCCCCGGAGCTCCGGCAATATTACTAATACACATTGGCGTATATGATGTATAGCCTGTTCAGACCTGTGCACGGTCTGGAAATGCCCCCCCGTTTTATTGGAGGATTTGCCACCCCCCGCCAAAAAATGAAAAAGTACCCTAAAATTATGACGCCATTTTTGACCCATGATGACGCCATGATCGCGAATTTTTTGCAGTTTTTAGCCTATTTTAATGTATTTTAAGCCATTTTAGACCTATTTTTACCTTATTTTCGCTTTTTTTTGTCCCTTTTTTCCCTTCTTTTTTTCTTTTTTTTCTCCTTTTTTTCTCTTTTTTTTTTCTTTCTCCCCTGCTTGACTCCCCCGTTTTATTGCCCCCCCCCCCGTTTCAAAAAACTGCCCCTCCCCTGCCCCCCCCCCCATTTCGGAATTACCCCCCCCCCTGTTTTAACCCCGGGGGGGGGGGGGCCGTGCACAAGTCTGCCTGTTTATTACCGGTTTATTGATATAGCATGTTGCCAAAAACCTCTGGAAATTAAAAAAATATCAAAAAGTTTTTAGTAACTTAGGTAGGGTGGAATTGCCAATCGTAAGCCAAAAAATAAAACAGCAAAGCCAGTAAAAATAGATAAACCTAATAAACGCAAAACCACAAAGTCAAACATTCACTTCTAAATTTCCCTAAAATTTATGGCGTAGTCTTTTAAAAAGCCAATTATTAATAAACTATCTAACCCAAGTTTTTCAAACAGCTAATATAAACATAAAACTATTTTTCTGGACCAAATTTGGTGGAATATTATAAAAGCAGCGATATAATAAACAATAAGCCCGACTTGCAAGAAATCAGGAATCTATTTCTTAACTCACCAAAATCAAACTTTATTTATTTCGCTTAAACTTTTTTTTTCATTCACTTTATGAACGTAGTAATACACGAGTACTGGAGCAATACTTTAACTTTTTGATTCATTCCCAATACAAGGAAGTCTGTGGAAAAACAGCTGCAGTAATGCATGGAACACTACGAGCAAAACACGTATAAGAGTGGGTTAATTCAAGTATGATTGATATTTTTTTATACAAAAGGAATATTATGATATGTTTGGAGCATTACAATAGTACGTATACGTAACTGTCTATCTGTTTCATTGAATTAAATGAGCTAAAAATCAATAAATAAAAACACACAATAAATAAAATATTTTTACAATTTAAATGCTGCATTATAATTCAGAATTTATTTTGTTTATTTTTTTTGATCTGTTACAGAAATTTATCCAACTCATTTTATGATGCTTTAGCTCATTTTTTGGTACTGTTCATCAAAGGGAAGAAGGTAAATCAATGTCAAAAGGTTCACACTAGGAAAAATTATTACACCAAACGCATGGTTTTTTAAGCAAATGCAAAGTTTAAAAAAAATATATTTGATTTTAAATATTATATTATCAATCAAAAGGTTTTAAATAATTACATTTTTTATTTAAAAACTAATTATAGGGCAGGCAGCCTTTGTTTATTGGCTAAAAATTGCTTTCATTGAAACTTACATTAAATATTAACACAATTATATACTAACCACTGAACTTTTCTTAAGTTAAGAAGTTAAAACAAAACACTAAAAATACATTTTAACAAAGAAAAACACTAACTGTATGAAACACAAATATAAATTCGGTGAATCAAAAAAGGGGTATAATTGTCTAAAACAAAAAACAACATTACAGGGTTGTTTTCTAACAACTATTTTAAGTAGGCTACACCAAAAATGCGTGTCACTACACGTCTGTGCCATATTCATAGCAAAATATACAATTGTCTATATGCAGTGCATTTTCTCAAGAGGGGTTAAAATGCTTACATGCTTCATTTCGGCGTTTGAAAGCATCTTAATAGTACCACAAATTACTGCATAATTATTCCACAATATATATTTACCTATATTAAAATCTATACAAAAAATATCATCCAAAGCCGAAACAAAAAGTAAAATTAGCACTAACAAACAAAACATATCTATGGATGTGCGTGTTCTATTACTATAACTAGCCAATATGCTTTTTCCAAACTATTTACAAAACATATTTTTATTTTTAATTGTAGGTCGAGCTCAATGCTTTACACCAGAACTACACTTGTGTTGTGCGAAATAAAAAGAAGAGAACATAAACTCCAATTAAATAATGGCGTGTATTACAATTTATCTTTACTGATGAAAACCATAGTTAACAGCATTTTCACATTCAAAATGAAAAATTTTTTTATTTTCATTGAGAGAATAAATGTACAACCCAATCGTAATTCCACTGTAAAGCAAAGACGACTGTATACATTGTAAATGAACACAAAAAATTTATGTTGCATCTTATTGCATTGTTTCTATTGATTCTATAGGCACCTTGCATTGGAACTCGGTTTATACATGAAGTATGCAATATACATAAGCGTCACCATAATGGATAATTACCGTATCTCCTACTTATCTTTCGTAGTATGCAGATCAACTGATCGCAATTTCGCGCGCTTTTGATCCGTTGATCTGCATACTACGAAAGATAAGTAGGAGATACGGTAAATATCCATTATGGTGACACTTATGTATATTGCATACTTCATGTATAAACGGAGTTCCAGTGCAAGGTGCCTATAATGATAAATTGACAAAATATGTTAAAACAGCCCTTACACCAACCTGAGTACAACCTATTTAAGCAGTCTTCAAAAACACCATTAAATTCAAATTGCAGTATTATATATCCATCCCCTTATAAGCAACCTAAGCTATGGAAGTCACAGTAGTAATCCTTTAAGCGAAAACCTTCAAATAGAACAAAATTTATCAATATAAATTTTCATGTAATGGCGTGTTTTTGAAGAACGCCCAAATCTGCTGTTCTTAACAAATTTTTGCGAATTTTGCTCTAACGAAGCTAAACTTTTTGAAAGCGTTTTAAATTTGATATGCTGTCATTTACGTTGGAGACTTCGGAATTTTATTTGTAAACTTTATTTATTTTTACCGCGACAATGTTTCAGCTTTTTTTAAAAATCAAAAAACGAGCTTACTGTACAAACTAGCGACGCTCCAGGGTGCCGTCCCTTAATTGAGCGATTTTATGCTTATTTAAGCTTATAAACATTTAAATTTAATCTATATGCATTTTAAGACCATTTCTGTTCCAGCATTATAAATAATTTTTGAAAATAATTTACAAAAAATTTTGAAAAAATAATCTACGGCACCGTTCTTTAATTAATTCATGAAATTAGTACAAAGATAGGGTGGAGCTACGGAGTTCGGGAACATTTTTTGAAATTATTTTTTAAAACGCTTCGTTTCAAAAATTACCCAAAATTTTGTTAAAAAAAGCTCGGCGTTTATTGCGTTCATCAGATTAAGCGGAGAAATAATTAGAACACTCAGAGAGTAAAAAGTAAAGTTTAAGCAGACAAAACGAGACATTAACGTTAACCATTTGAAAAACATATTGTTATTATTTAATAAGCAAAATTTCTTGATGAAATTTTTTAGATTAAAAATAAAAAAATACCGTTATTTTCATAACAGAATAAGCTGAAACCACTGCATCACCTAATGTAACAATATAAATCATTTCAGCCAGAGTTTTAATGAAAAAAGAAAGCTCATTCTACCTTTAATACTGAAACTTATTTAAATCTTAAAAAAAATACTCAGAATACTCTATATAAAAACTAAATACTATTTTTTTCTCCGTTTTATTCGATAAACGCAATCGTTGTATAATTTACGACAATACAAAAATCTATTCGACTTGCAGCTATAGCTATAATAACACTAATTCCACTACTAATATGCAGCACAGAAATGGGTACATGATGCCAATCCACGTGACCACAGCACAGCACGTGACCACTGTCACAGCACCACCCGCGTGTGAAAGTTCAGGTGAGCAGGGGTAAAAAATTGTTTTTAAAGTCTTAAAAAACCTTGAAAACGCCAACCACACATTTAAACTTTTTTCTGACGATCGCTTTTAAATGGAGAGGCTCAAAATTGAAAATTTTCCCATAATATCTTTATCAACTTGAACAGAGATACTTTTCAACAGTAAAATTAATTTAAAAGTTACAAATGAACCGCAACCCCCGGATGAAATTCTCCCCCCTGCCCACCTGTAAGTGCTCGACTACTTACAACCAGCGTCCGCTCCTGGGTGGGGGGCGGCTGGTGCGGAAACTTTGAAGCCTGGTGCTGATGAGTCCCACTCCCCCCGTGATGATGCTCGTGGGGCGAGCTCGAAACGGCGCTCGTCGTCTGATTCGGCCGATACTTGTGACACTTCCCACACACTTCCTGTACATTGCAAATAGTTTTTAAAAAAAATAACAAATATTGACGTGAAATGTAAGCTAAATGATGTTTTTACACGATTAAAAGCCAATTCACAATCAAAACAATTGAAATATTTCTTAACTATACATTTTAAAACACAAGAAATTATAAAAATATCTAAAACGCCATTAATTATAGTTTTAAAAACGGTTTAAAAACTATTCTTTTAAACAATTATTGACGTTTGTTTGCGAATTGGCATATTTTTAGTTCCATTTCCTGTACCGATACTTTTGGAAACTTGCGCAACTTTTGTTTTTTTTAACAAATTTTTATTTTACAAAACCATATGACCAAAAATACTCGTTTCAAGTCTAAAATATTTTTAAAATAGAAGCTTAAGTGAGTATCGTATTAAATGAGTAACAAAAAGTTACTATTTACTAACATGTGAGTTTCCAACAGATGGTAAGTGAATGGTAAATTTATGTTATTAATAAAATATTTTTAATAAAAAAAGTTAGTAATAAGAACGTCTTTGCTTTCTGCGGTGCTGAAATAAGAAGAAACAAATATTGATAAAACAGCTTTTTCTTGGTGCAATTACTATCAAAGCATAAAAAAATGGCCAGTAATACCGAAAAATTTACAACAGTTCACATTGAAAGCATAGCGGTCTTTAATAAGATAAAAATACATACTATTGTTATTTATTTATTTACTTCTAGTATAAATAATGTGCTAACCAAGGGGGCCAACAAACGCTAAACATTATAATATTGTTTTTGTATATGTTTTCCATTTAGAATAAAATTACAAAATGTCTGAGTTTGCATTTCTCGGCCACACTGATCTAGCATATTACATATAAAAAAGAAAATAATTAAATACAGCTCAAAATACAAATAAAGTAAATTTATGTTGAACGAATAACACCGTTATTTTAACCAAAACCATCTGTATAGTATAGATAACAAAATGCTAGTTACATTAATTTATTATGATATTCGTCCAAAATAACAAACGTTTTACTTTGTATTTGGCACTATAAATTTTTTAGTAAAAATGAAACAACAATTTTGCGACTGGTCTTTTTTTTCTGTCACAAAGCAGGGATAAAAATTTGTGTCAATAGTGAAAAAATTAATGCAATTTAACCAGTAATACGCGAGATCAACAAAGGTCAGTCGTTTCATTATAACTGTAATAACAATTTTACAATTAACAAGAAAAAATATTGATCTTAGTGAATTCGTACTAATAAAAGTAGTCTATTATTTTAAAAAAATAGTGCAAAGTATTTAGTAATAAAAACGACAATAATTACGAACAGCATAAACGATATAAAAATTTTTAAAAAAACCCAAAAACAATAATGAACGTTAAAAATGTATAGTTCTAAAATAAGAATAAGCTTATATACAACTTTAAAAAACTTATTTTATTTAGAAAATTAGAAAACTCAAAACTAAAAACAGAAACATTAAACTAAACACAGAAATAACTGCTCCGCAATTTATTGTTTTTTGGTTAATGTAAAGCTTATAATAATTTTCTTATTTTTTTCTTTTTTGTTGTTAAATTTTTTTTCCGTTGCTACACAAGCATATTATACACACTAATAAAATACAAAAGCAGATCTTCTTCACAATAACATTAAGCTATACAAATTCAAAATAATTACCATTGTGCGAAGCTTCAAAAACTTATTGATATAAATGAACCGGAAAACAATAAAATAAACTAGAATAAAGTTTTTTAACTTTGTATTTAGAACTACTAGGTAGAAAAACTTTGTTTCCTTAAAAAACGGAAGAAATTGTGATTGTTTGGTTAAAATCTTGGTTAGGTTTTTTGGTTGTTGTTGATGTTTCGTTTAATCAGACACAAAAATTTTTTAAAAAGTACAAAAGTAGATTAGCAAAGGTTTTTTATGAGTTATGCTAGCAGACAAAATCGCAAGGCGTCAAAAAACTAAACTTCTCGTAAATTGATAGTAACCGCACGCAACCATTTACTTATTTCACCAACAATTCGTCGTTACTATAGCAAAATGAGCCACAGTTCGTATAAAATATATGCGACTGTGACTCATTTTAAATTTAAAAAAGGACCCTATAAACTACAGAATGAGTCACAGTCATGAGTATTTTATAACGACAGTGGCTCATTTCGCCGTAGTAACGACGAATTGGACTCATTAAAAAAATCCTCGATTTCTTTTACAATCAGATTGAAATTTTCTAGTAGAAAATTAAAGTATGAACGCAAAATCGTTTAAAAATTAGCAAAACTTACAGGATTGTAAAATTTTATTGCTGCGTTCCAAATTTCTCTAATCACTGATCGCAATAATTCTTTACAAATCAAAGTGACCTAATCGTCGTTACTACGGCAAAATGAGCCACTGTCGTTATAAAATACACGTGACTGTGACTCATTTCAAGTTTCAAACAGAACGCTATTAACTACAGAACGTATCACAGTCACGTGTATTTTATAATGACAGTGGCTCATTTTGCCGTAGTAACAACGATATGTTACTGTGACTTATTTTAAAATTAAAATATGACTTTTTTAACTACAGAATGAGTCACAATCACAGGTATTTTATAATGACTGTGGCTTATTTTGCCGTAGTAACGACCTAATATTTTCCTTGTTACCTATTTTAAACTTCCTTCCTTCCTTGCAATTCCAATAAATACTATGAGAGATTACGGTTAGCAATTTGTTTTCGAGGAAAAAAACCCCTTCCGATTATCACCTCCATTTACAACCAGCATCGCTGGTGAATTCCCACCCATCCCTCGTAATTCGCTAGTGAACCCGGACTTACCCGTCCCATTTCCCTCAGCTGTGTGAGCATGACAATGATGCAGGAATTGTGCTCCCAGAGCATGCGCCAGAAATCCTCCACCGTGTTCGGCAGTGGTCCTTGGGTGGCGATGTAAGCGCTTCGATCCCGGTAACCGTCCACCCAAGAGGCGTTTATGTAGTCCGTCCCGCCTTCCGGAGCTCCGGCCAGCGGCGCCAAACAGACCCTGGTGGAATCGTACGGCAAAATGTTCACCAGCCGATTTTTCTGCTTGTTGCAGGCCATGTTGGCGTGCATGAAGCGAGCGTTCGGCAAACGCAGGGCCGCCAGATGCTGAAATCGTAATATCATATAAAAATTTTTACAAAACTATAGTTTGAAACGACTTAAAATTAAAACCCATTGGTAATTTGTTAAAAACTAGTCACTACATATTAATCAAAACTACTTCATATTAAAGTTTGAAACAACTTAGAAGTTTACAACACATTGGTGTTAGTAACTACTATCGTAAATGAGCAAGTTGGTACGGAGTGGGGCGGGGGTAAACTTGGATTTAGGGGAGGGGGTTTAAAATCCGAGAAACATATTTTACCCATATCGTTTTTTGTGGAGTGCATTTTACCCATGTTTTTTTTCGATTTTAGAAGAAAAATACATAAAAAACGCTTATTTTAGGTCAAAAGGCCCTTTTTAATGCATTTGTAAGCATAATTTTGCTTAAAACACTCATTTTAACCTTACAATTTATATATACAAAAAACAAAAAATATACAAAAAACGCTTAAAATGGGTATATGAGGTATACTCCCAGAAATTTTTTTGGGACACCCCCCCCCCCCCAAAATTGCGAGGTTCGGATATACTCCCCCCTCAAAATCTGGGAGGCTGCCCACCTATGGTTCACCCCGCAGCGGGAAATGACTGTGTGAATGCTCGCGGAACGCGCTATCACTTCTCACTCCGATACATGGGCGTAGCCAGGGGGGTCTAGGGGGTCTAGACCCCCCTTTTGGGTCGGCAAAGGGAAAAATTTGGGGTTAGACCCCCCTTTTGGGTCGCCAAGGATAAAAATTTGGGGGTCTAGAACGGCCATTTTTTAAAAATTTTCTCGCGCTTCGCTCCGCTCAGCGCTCGATTGATTATATAGTCTCCACTTCCAAATTTGTGTTACTTTGTTTTGTAATCTTGGTATGACCACGCTGGACCCACCCGATTCTTAATGTTTTAATTGGTCTCCACTTCCAAATTTGTGTTACTTTGTTTTGTAATCTTAATACGACCACGCTGGACCCCTCTTTAGATTGTAATATAGTGGTATTAAAAATTTAAAGGATAGGAGAAGTAATTTTAAAAACATTTTCTCGCACTTTGCATTGGCCAGCTGTAATTCAATGTACTCATTTTTAAGTTTTTACTTTTAAGTTTTTAATGTTTTGGAAATCGAAAATTTTAAGGTATCAAATTGTTTGTAAAAAATTTTTTCTTTGTTTTTTTGACTTATTTTTATTAAATAATAGGAAAATAATGAAGCATGTGACATAAACAAGGCAATAAACACTCCGCTAAAAAATTTTTTAAAAAAAGCTAAAAGGTAAAAAAAAATTTCCGTGCTAAAAATCGCGGAAAATTTTTTAAGCCCTTTTATAACGTTTAGGATTTGGACCCCCTGGACCCCCCTTTCGGAAATTTTGTTCAGGGTTGGACCCCCCCCCCCCTTTTCAAAATCCTGGCTACGCCCATGCTCCGATATGTCACTTGTGACTGTCCTCAATAAAAATAACCCATATACTTACCCTAAACTCCAACTCCATGCCGGTTGCATTGTCCAGGGTCTGCATTTGCAGCAAGGCTTGCATGTGCGTGTAAAGCTTGGACGCAGGCACTTCGGTGCTCCCGCTCTGCACAGCGTCCAGTACCTGAATACACAAAAAAAATCGATAATTTATTGATTACCAAAAAAGATACGCATATTACTTTTACCACTCTCATTGTGATAATGTGTTATCTAAATATGACGCCTTATAAATATGAGATATAATGCAACAACTCCCGTTGTAATAATGTTTCAAAAGTATAACAACTTATAAACACAAGTTCTTCTAATGTAAAACTGGCGGGTGATGGTTTACCGCAGAACGTCAATCAATGATGTATACTGAATTTGTGATTTCATATTTATGTCCCAGACATGATAGATCGTCAAACAAACACATCGTGGTTACTCTGACACAAAGAGTCACAATCAGTATAAAATCAACATCTCTCTGACTCATTTTGTTTAGATTATTTGTGGGTTTAAGATATAAAAGGAGTCACAGTTATGAGTATTTTATGACGCTTCTGACTCATTGTGTCAGGGTAACGGCGACATGTTTGTAAATCAACAATAAAGATAAAAAAACTCCTAATTTGATTATGTTTCAAAAAATATGACGCCTCATAAATACGAGTTATAACATAAAGCTGATGGAATAACGCTCACATTATTCATGAACTAAACAATAAATATTTCTAAGTTATCATGTACAGAGAGATCTTCTGTAATTTTATTGTTAAGGAAAAATACTTAGTATTTTTACAAAAACATGGGTGAATTATCACGATACAAACATATTTTTGTTTCAAAAAAAGTCAATATTTGACAGCTTACAGCGTCGTGAATGAAGATGTACTGGTCCTCCGTTTGCACCATGTAGTTCCGCTGAGATCGTAGGGAAGTAACACATCCGTAAATGTCCACAGTGTTCTCGAATCGCAGCCGGTCCAGCATGCAATCGATCACTATGTAAGCACCGGTGCGGCCCACCCCAGCACTAAAAACAACACAAAAGTATTATAATTATAACTATTAAAATGCTTTATTAATAATTAGGACGTTTCACAGTCGCCGTGATCCGTCATCAGTTAAATACATCTAAAATATTCATTACAAAATTAAATAAAAATTTGTCAAATCCTTAACTGATAATCAGACCTGTGCTCGCCCCCCCCCCTCGGGGTTTTATTTGGGGGGCAATTCCAAAACGGGGGGAGGCACGGGCGGCAACTTTTTTAAAACGGGGGGCAAGCAGAGGAGAAAGAAAAAAAAAGAGAAAAAAAGATAAAAAAAAGAAGAAAAAAGGAAAAAAAGGGACAAAAAAGCGAAAACAAGGTAAAAATAGGTCTAAAATGGCTTAAAATACATTGAAACAGGCTAAAAACTGCAAAAAATTCACGATGATGGCGTCATCATAGGTCAAAAATGGCGTCATAATTTTAGAGTACTTTTTTCATTTTTTGGCGGGGGGGGGGCAATAAAACGGGGAGAGGCAAATCATCCAATAAAGCGGAGAGTGGGCATTTCAAGACCGTGCACAGGTCTGGATAATAGATCACGAACCATCTGAAACGTCTTATCTATGCATACAATATGTTTTTTTCTTTTGTTTTCCGCGCCAATAACAAATTAGGAAGAACATACATCTCAAATTTTTACACTATTGTAGTAAATTAAAATGCAAACCTGCAGTGCGAGATGATGGGTCCGGCCTCAGGGGGGTTAAGTGATTTCACCCGTTTCAGGAACATAAGGAAGGGAGTGGGGTGGTCCGGAACACCGTGGTCCGGCCACGCCGTGAACTGCATATGTCGAATGTCCCGAATTTCCGACATATCTCCGCGCTAAAAAACAACCTTTTTACAGCTTACCGCAACTAATTACTAGTGATGGCCAGTTTCGGTTCTGGGTTCCAAATGTTACGGGCAAAATTTGGAATTCCGGTTCCTGTTCCTGTTTCGGATTTTTGGAAAATCTCAATTCCGGTTCTGGTTCCGGTGTTCCGGGGGTTTAATAGGCAGTTCCGGTTTCGGGTTCCGGATGTTCCATGCAAAATTTGAAATTACAGTTCCGGTTCCTGTTCCAGATTTTTGGAAAATCTCAATTCCGGTTCTGATTCCTGTTTCAGATTTTTGGAAAATCTCAATTCCGGTTCTGGTTCCGGTGTTCAGGGAGTTCGGTGTTCCGAGGGTTCCGCAGTTCTGCCCATCACTACTAATTACGCTTATCATAGAGTTTATCACACCACTAATTACGTTTATTAATAGGCGCTATCACATCTGTGATTACGCTTATCAATATATCTTATCACTTTTAAATTTTTTACTATTATTTTCTTACATATGCCGGATGTACCGAATATCCGATAGATAGATCCCCGCGATAAAAATAAAGTTTTTATAGCTTATCATCTACCGCTCATTGCTTTTATCAATTTGTCTCATCACCACGCTTACTAATCTGTTTTATCACTTCTAAGCTTATGGCGACTAATTTCCTACATATGTGCCCGGAATATATTTCTTTTAATAATAGCACTTTTAGGGGTTATCACCACTGATTACGCATATTAATATTAAAAATACCCTATCACTTTTATTAGTATGAGCCAGATGCGTCGTAAAATACTCGTAACTGTGACTCTTTTTATATCTTAACATGCAACTAATATAAACAAAATGAGTCAGAGTCACGTTGATTTTATAGTGATTGTGACTCTTTGTGTCAGAGTAACAACGTATTATTTTAAGCCATAGATAGTCTTTGCTAAAAGAAAAATATAACTAAAACAAATGCACTGTGTTAAACAAAATCTCAAGCAAAATTTCCCAAAACACCCTATTGATGGTACCATAGATCCTAAAAGAGCTCAGTTTTCATACTCTGGTTTTAACAGTTGATAAAAAATTAAGCTTAATTCTAAGCGCTTTATTTACTTTTATCATTAAGTATCGTGATATAAAATAAGAAAAGTGAAATACGATACAAAAACTTTTTTAGTTGACTAACTAATATTTATGCTTATTAATTTTATTATTTTTACCATTCTGCCGTAAAACGTTGAGCGCATTCTCAGTTAATCAACCTAACATCTTTCTTTTTTCTATTGACAACGTATTAATAAAACCCAATCGAGCGGTACGGAAATAAAATAAAATTCTCTATAATTATTAACATTCACAGCATATTGTAAAAGAAAAATATAATTACCTTTTGTATCCTCAGCGTTCGAATGGTGTAATGAGCCAGTTGGAATGTTTCCAATAGGGTTACCGTAATTAGACCGTAACTCAGCGACCCCCGAGCCGGCCAGTACTGGTCGCACTTCACTCGAGTCCGCTCCTCTAACTTCGTCAACATCAAGATGACGTAAGAATTCTCCTCCCAAACCATCCGCCAGAAGTCTCCGAAAGTGTCCGGCAAAGGCCCCTGAACAAAAAGAAGAAAAATTCGTCATTACTACTCCACATTAACATTACCTACTAGGAGTATTATTTCCGAAACATCAACCCGACGGTACCTGAGTCGCGATGTAGGCTTTCGGCTTCCGGTATCCGTCTATGAAGTTGGCGTTGATATAGTCCGAGCCCGGGGTCCCGTCCAGATTGCTGAGTATTACTCGGGAATGGTCGTAGGCGATCACGTTAGCGTAACGATTCTTTACTTTATTCATATCCAAGTTTGAATGCTCCCAAGTGAACTGCTGACCGGTTTCGATAGACTAAACATATTAAATAATTATTATTACAATATATTATTTTTATTTTACTATTTACTATAATAAATATTATTAATATTATCTTGATTTTATTATTTACTTTATCATATTTGTGTTTACCTTCTTTTACGACATTTTACTAAGTGTATGTAGTATTGCATGTACCCCATAAATGGGCACGGGGGGTTGATGGGGGGGTCCAACCCCCCAAATTCTGAAAAGGGGGGTTTAACCCCCCACTCAGAAGCGGGAGGGGAGAAAAGGTTAACTCTCCCCCTAATTTTGGAAAAATGAAGAAAAAACATGCTACGGCAAAATGAGCCACAGTTAGTATAAAATATGTGTGCTTTGACTTTTAAATTTAAAACAGGACCCAATTAACTTCAGAAGGAGTCACAGTCACGTGTATTTCATAATGACAGTGGCTCATTTTGCCGTAGTAACGACGTGCTTCAGTCGAGCGAGCGGGCCAAAACAACCCAACAACCCAACAAACAAACAGGGCCGGGGGAGGGGGGGGCGCCGGGGGGCGGGGGGGGCGGGGGGGGCGCGGGGGAAGAAAGAGAAAAGGAGAAAAGAGGGAGGGAGGGAAAAGCGGATAGGTAAATAGGTCTAATGGCTTAATAATTGATAGGCTAAACTGCAAATTCGCGATGATGGCGTCATCATAGGTCAAATGGCGTCATATTTTTAGGGTACTTTTTCATTTTTTTGGCGGGGGGTGGGGATAGGGGGGGGGGCAATATCTAGGGGGGGGCATTTTCAGACCGTGCACAGGTCTGAACAAACAAACAAACACACCTCGTACTCCTGGGCGAACAGCAGATTATCGTTGGCCTTTAGGCGCTCGATGTGGGCGCCCAGCTCCGTGATCGGGATCGGGGGGTGGGAGGCGACCCCCGGGGTGTGCGCCCCTGGATAGTTCGTCATCGCATTCATCTCCACGTGGTCTTTCCCGTTCATTTGATTGTAACCTAAATTAATAATCAAGTAAAAACTTTTAAAATTCTTGGATTTTTTTTTCTTATTATTTTCTATTCTATGCATCAAACCATTCTTATTATTGTTTTATATTCCATGTAGGAAAAATGGTAACTGTCTTAAATTCGGTCAACCTAAATTTCGGCCATCGGCTGTTATTTTTGCTATGGGCAAAATTATAAAATGAATTGCGCATGGCTGGATAATAATAGCATGAAGATCTATATGAAATCATACGCAATTCATTTCATAATATTGCGCATGACCAAAATAACACCCGGTGACCGAAATTGAGGTTGACCGAATTTAAGTCAGTTACTCTTTTTCCTTCATGGAATATAAAATAATAATAAGAATGGTTTAAGCCGGTGGCCGAATTAAAATCAGTTACTTTAAGCATCTAAAATTTCAAAGAAAGGATGTTAGATACTAAATACAGTCACCGGCCTTAGAGTGGTGTTTAACCAGGTGATTGGCATTATTTTAAAATCTTGAAATAAGGGTCCCAACTGGAAGGGGTCGACCCGGGCTGGAAAACTTTTAAATCCAAGAGGTTAGAGAAGTTTTATGTCGATGTCTAAAGCAAAACACTACTAAACCATAGTTTTTGTTTTTAAAAAGTAATACAACATTTTTTTGGGATATTTAACCGCTAAAATAGGATGCTAAAATCTAAATTTAGGCTAAAAATTCCGGATAACAGTTGACAATCTCTCCGTCATCGTACTTACCCGGTATGACGGTGGCCCCGGCGTTGTGATTACTGTACGTGTCCGGCATGAGCAGCTTCGAGGTTTCCGTCGGGCCGCCATAATTATTGCCCAAGGCCACTTTGTTAATGCTCGAGTGCTTCATCAAAGGCTCTTGCTTTCTTAAAAATAATAAGTAAAATAAAATTCGATTAACATTAAGTGTAATTAAAATAGATAATTGTAAAAAGGAGACATCAGCCGCACAAAATAATCCATATAAAAACCTTACGGCATCGTAATCAAAAGAAACCTACAAGTTTCCCCACGTGTTTTTATTTTTTGATTGTTTCAAATTGTTAAAATAACTGGCGGTCTTTCCTTAAAAAATAAGTAATTATATTAAATTAAAATTATTTGTAATTAAAATAAGTAATTTCAAACAGAAAACACCAGCGCACAACATACTTCAAATGAAACCGATCAACCCAGCATCATAATACAAACGAACCTAAAAATTTTTTCAGATTTTTTTTCATTGTTTCAATTTGTTAAAATAACGGGCGGTCTTTTTGAAAAAAATAGCTTTCTAACAATCGTAATAAAATAATAATAATAATAATAATTTACAGACCTGTGCACGGTCTGGAAATGCCCTCCCCGATTTATTGGAGGATTTGCCACCCCCCCCGTTGTATTGCCCCCCGCCAAAAAATGAAAAAGTATCCTAAAATAATGACGGCATTTTTGACCTATAATGACGCCATCATTGCGAATTTGTTGCAAGTTTTTAGCCTATTTCAATGCATTTTAAGCCATTTTAGACATATTTTTACCTTATTTTTGCTTTTTTTGTCCTTTTTTTTCTTTTTTTTCTTTCTCCCCTGCTTGCCCCCCCCAGTTTTATTGCCCCCCCCCGCTTCAAAAAAGTTGCCCCCCGTGCCCCGTTTTAAAATTGCCCCCCACAATAAAACCTCGGGGGGCAATGCTCAGGTCTGATAATAATCATAATCATAATAACAATAATAATAATAATTACTTGTTCCTTCGCATCCAGTAAATTATCAGCATCCCGATTATCACAGTGATAACTAAAATCGCTACTATCGGTCCGATAAGCCATAGGGAACTCCCCCCTTTCTGCTCCAGTTTATCTGAAAAAAAAACGTGGATATTAGCAATGTTCTCGGAAGCCCCGCTTTTCGAAGCTCCGGAGCAAGCCCCGAGCTGCTTCTTGTATGTGTACTCTTTTTAATAATTAAAAGTAATATAAAAAATAAGATTATTAGTGATATTCCTCGGAGCTACAAAGTTCTACTTTCGGTGCGCCGCAGCAAGCTCCGGAGCTCCGCCCAAATTCGTATTATTTTCATGAATAATGCCTTAAATACTTTAAATTATTTTGCCAATAAGTTTTTTTTAAACTTAGTAAAAACAATAAAAATGTCTTGAGACGAAGGCCTGTGTTTTTTCAGCTTAAAACTTTGAATAAATAATTTCAAATTATTTCTGTCTTTAATCGCCATGCAACAATACCGCAATTTTAATAATATTCAAGAGCAAGACAGCGCTAAAACACTATTCAAATACTTTTTTAAATATTATAATAGTAATTAAAAATGTTTTTATAGTTTATTAAATATTAACAAGAATATATAAGAGAAGAATGTACCACTCAATACAAAAAATCGCACCGATCCGTGCATCGGTTTGCCATAAATAAACCCCCCCCCCGGGGGAGTATATAAACCCCCCCGGGGGAGTATATAAACCCCCCGGGGGAGCATATAAACCCCCCCCCCAGGGGGAGTATATAGACCCCCCGGGGGAGTATATAGACCCCCCCGGGGGAGTATATAGACCCCCCGGGGGAGTATATAGACCCCCCCCCCCGGGAGTATATAGACCCCCCCGGGGGAGTGTATATGCTCCCCCAAAATTTAAAAAAAAGTGTATATCTATATACTCCCCCGGGGGGTTTCTATACTCCCCCGGGGTGGTTTATTTATGGCAAACCGATGCACGGATGGGTGCGATTTTTTTTATTAAGTGGTACATTCTTCTCTTATATATTCTTCATATTATAGTATTATAATTAATTAAATATTAGAAGTTAAAACTAACCACTCCCACCTGCTACAGGTTTGGTAGTAAATGGACCTATGGGTTGGCTGTCCAGGGATAAATACTTTGTCATGTCGTTCTGTCTCTTCTTTCTCCTGAATTTTTCAAAGTTTAATTGAAATAAATAAATAAAATATCATTTAACAACAAAAATATATTATTTTTATAGATATTAATAAAAATTTCTACATGATGATACATAAACAATAACAGTTCAGAAATATCAATTTAAAACTAGGCTTACATCCACCGTTAAAAAGTTTTTAGATCTTTGATATTTAGTTAAAATAAACGTGATTAACTAAATGATATCATACTTAATAATAAAACATCAGGTGTCGCATTCACAAAGCGTGATTATCTTCGACTTCGGATTAGGGCAATATATACCAATCGCAGCAACCATAGGTGGACAGAGGGAGAGGGGAGAGGTTGGAGAGTTATAATACCCCCAGTTTCAAAACTGCTGAAAGCCCCCCCCCGTGAAATTTAGGGGTAGCTTGGACACCCCCTTAAAATTTGGGGGGTCCCACTACGAATAAATAATGAGGTATTTGAGTTATAGACCAAAGAATTAAAATTTTTGGACACCTCTTCTCCCAAAAAAAATCCGGGAGGCTGTCCACCTATGATCACAACTATTATTTAGCCATCAGAACACCGTTTAGCTCCTCGTTCGGTCGTTTTTAATAATTGTAATTGGTGAATACTTGGCACATAGCCAGCCAATAAGCAGTCGAATTAGCTTTTTTTTCTTAATTTGAAGTTAATCGCGCGTTATTAATGAACCACAAGCAATCAGGTGAGATTAACAAGATGTTAAAGAAAGGGCATTCTTCAAGTATAACCCATTTTATTTCATGGACTACTTAAGTATAGACGAACTAACAGTTTAAATCCCTTATTTTTCATGTAACTTATCGTGAGAGTACTTATAAATAACCTAATCGTGGACTGTAGACCTTAGTTTCCCTAAGCAACCTAAGCAGGTACAAGTACTAAACGTGTACCAAAAATCAGTTTGAGAATTCCACTCAACAAACATAAATATAAAACATGTTTCTAGGTCAATTCTGACCTTGCGATTTTAATTTTGGGCATTACAAAGTGATTAAACTACTCTTTAGGATAATAAATGGTGTTTTATAGCCAAAAAAACACCTTTTTTTGAAGGTACATTTTATGCTGTTAAGAAATTTTTTTAATAGTGCTTTAACCAATATAAATGAATATTTTTTAGATTGCCGAGAGTCTGGCGGTTCCAAAAATATTTTGACTTTTTTTCTGGTCCTCACCAATTTTGTATAGCAACCGCTTAAAAATGTCTAAAAATTCAGTCGTGAAAAAAATTAAAATTTAAAAAATGGGATAATTTAATAAAAATATCTCATAATACAATTTAGGTTGATTTTTAGGCTTTGCTTATGCTTAGAAAAAATAAATCCGATTAAAAATAAGCTTAGGTTTTTAAGCAAAAACAAGTTTGTTGTCCATATTTTTGGTGGTCCATCCGACTATCGAATTTATAATTTTTTTTTTGTACATTTTTAGATTCTCCGGACTTCCAGCAATGTTAAAACAAAGGTTTTATTTTAATTTAGCGGTTAATTAAATTTTTTTCTTAACAGTAAAAATTGTGTACCCAAAATATTGTCATTTTTTGCCTATATTTTACCCCATATTATCAAAAATCATCTTTTAATCAGTTTTTAAAGTTTAAAATCGAGATCTTCAGGTCATAATTGACCTAGAAACATGTTTTTATTCAGTATTTGTAGCTTGAAAATCTCTAATCGATTTTTGGTACACGTTTAGTACCTGTACCACCTAAGCAAAACCTCAAAATCAAGCTAAATATAAACTTTAGTTTGATTTTAAGGTTTTGCTTAGGGAAACTAAAGTCTACACTCCACGATTTAGGGTACTCATGAGTTTTATAATGACAAAATTTTTAAGTTTACGTGTTTTTCTTAAGATTTATTAAAAAAATATTTTATTTTAATTAATTGTACTTGAAAAATAAGGGATTCAAACTGTTAGTTCGTCTATACTTAAGTAGTTCATGAAATAAATAAAATGGGTTATACTTGAAGAATGCCAAAGAAAGAATATACTTGTCAGTTTTGGCTTCGTCCTCGACAAAGGTGCGCATGAAGGTTTTATATTTTACGCCGGCTGTTAACGGACGATTCATGAACTTCCCTTTCGAGACACCCAACCCGATCGTAAATCTTCCCCTTTGATCCTAAAAAAAGCATAAAAAATATTCAAACTGTCAAACTTTTGCAGACCTGTGCACTGCCCCCCCCACGGGGTTAAAACGGGGGGGGGCAATTCCAAAATGGGGGGCACGGGGGGCAACTTTTTTGAAACGGGGGGGGCAAGCAGGGGAAAGAAAAAAAAGGGAAAAAAGGAGAAAAAAGAGAAAAAAAGAAGGGAAAAGGGAAAAAAGGGACAAAAAAGCGAAAATATGGTAAAAATAGGTCTAAAATGGCTTAAAATACATTGAAATAGGCTAAAAACTGCAAAAAATTCGCGATGATGGCGTCATCATAGGTCAAAAATGGCGTCATAATTTTAGGGTACTTTTTTATTTTTTGGCGGGGGGGGGGGTAATAAAACGGGGGGGCATTTCCAGACCGTGCACAGGTCTGCTTTTGCATCGACGAAACAAAAAATTTTAGTATAAATTTATGTACCATTAGCAAAAAGCGGAATATAATAACATAGTTTTAAACCTATGCACTTCCCCCACCGGGGTTTTATTGGGGAGGGGGGCAATTTCAAAACGGGGGGGCACGGGGGGCAACTTTTTTGAAACAGAGGGCAATAAAACGGGGGGGAGGAAAGCAGGGGAGAAACGGAAAAAAGAAAAAAGGAGAAAAGAAGGAAAAAAAGGACAAAAAAAAAGCGAAATTAAAGTAAAAATAGGTCTAAAATGGCTTAAAAAAACATTGGAATACGCTAAAAACTGCAAAAAAAATTGGCGATGATGGCGCCATAATAAATCAAACATGGTGCCATAATTTTTGTGTAATTTTTCATTTTTTGGCGGGGGGGGGGGTAATAAAACGGGGGGGCACAGCCACTAATATTTGGGGGGGGGGGGGCATTTCCATACCGTCCACAGGTCTGTGGCTTTTTCGTCGGTGTATTCCATTTTTGAACAAAACATTCTATAGTAAAATTCTAAAACATTTAGACTACACAGATATAATAAATCCGAGAACGACATAAATACTATAAGTGTAAGTAAATTGGCTGAAAATAAGCCAGCAAAAATAGTAGGATACGCATGACCGCTAGTCTCTCTGAGCGCCAAAAATAGCACTGGCAAAAAATTGATTCTTAGTCTAGGCGAGGTTGATTTACAAGCAATCAGTGCTCGGTTGATTGTGTGAGAAGTATAACCGTTTATATATATATAGTTTATTATATATACTATAAGTTTTAGGTAATGCAACAACAACAACAGCCGTTTATATCGCTCTTATAATGTAATCGACATCCACCCCACCTGTCTAAAGATTAAGCTTACATAATATAAATTTGTGATTTGCTAACGCTGAAGTCTTTCAGGTTGATTTTAAAAGAACAACCAGTTTCTGTCAAGTAAAAATAAAGAATAATGCCGCAATGGCAGATTTTAAGGCTTGCAAGCAGAACTTTAAGGCTTGCATACTTTAAGGCTTGCATCCCTGGATCAAATCCCGACTGAGACACGCTGCATTGTGATAATATTGCTTATTAATATTGTTATATCTATTATTTGGTTGCGCAGTTAGTGCTGAATAACATCGGCCTTGCGTATCCTGCTTTATGCAAAATAAATAAACTTTTAAACTTTTAAAAAAGTTGATAGTTATAAAATGTAAATATAGGCAAATAAAATCTAGCTGACCGCGATATTTGCTGTATTGAATCGACTATTTAACAACAAAAACATTTAAAATTTTCCATTAAAGCGGATTAATAATAAAGATTAGAAACTGTATTTTAATAATTATTTATCAAATTACTTAATTTAAAACCTAAATGCAAATTTTTTAAGGGTTTAAGTTGGTTAATTTTTGTATATTTTATGAAAAGGTGGAATTAAAAAAATTCTGCTTTTTTATTTGTTTTTTTTTTAAACGTCATTACCACACAATTTTAATTGGTCCCCTTATGTCTGCATTCTAATTTTCAGCGTCAGCCAGATATAATTCAACCATAATTATTATTGAGTAGGGTCATGTGTTTTACCACCCTAATTTTTACCTTAAATTTAATTTTCTTTTTTCAATGTTTTACACCAATGTTTTTCACTTTTACAGATTTCACCAAACTCCAGCCTTTTAAAATCCTATTTTAGTCGGATCGAATCGCAAACACAAAACAAAAATTTGCCATAATCACCTCTTTCAATCGAATCATTTCTTCCAGCGTCCAACTTTTGCGTGCGCAAAACTTCTTTTCAAAAAAAAAATTTGCGTATTTTATCAGTCATTTCTTCACGCGCTGATACGCCCCATTAAGCAAAAATCTCAAAAATTTGCATACAATACCCTTAGAAATCAAAACAACAAAAATTTGCATATATTCACCTCTTCCAGTCGAATCATTTCCTCCCGGGTCCAACTACCCACGCCGAACACTCCTGGAATAGCCCCGCTTAGCAACCGGGAGGAGTCCCATTGGGAGGTGTTCACCCCGCCCGCGTCCGCCGTCTTATTGGCCTCGAATACCACCAGCCAATAATGGTCGATTCGGCCGTACTCCTCCGTGGTCAGACTCAGCTCCATTTGAACTTGCTGTTCGTTTAGGGCGCCCAAAACCTTCGGCTCCTCCACGAAAGGGGGCGTGGCTGAAAGAAAATCGCCATAAGCATAACTGGTGTAACTGACTGAAATCCGGACAGCCTTAATTTCGGCCGCCGGTTGTTTGTTATTGTTACCATGTGCAAAAAAATATAAAATGAACTAAGTACATCAGGATACATAACATGACGACCTATCAAGGAATACGCAATTAATGTCTTTTTTTAAACCTTTTTTGTCTTTTCCAAAAAAAAATTGGTTTTCCATATTTTTTCTATAAAACTGGCAAAAAACTTTTATTTCAATAATTGCGTTTCTAAAGACAAATTTCCCAGCTTAAATACTAAATCATACTCTTAAAATCTGGCTCAAAACAGGCAGGGAAGAAGTACCATCATTATGAGCCTTGAGATGAGTCCAAAAATTCGTAGCTCTGCCCAATTTTCGCGCTTACTGCTTATTTCCGTAATATCAAAAAACATTGAAAATAGATTTTAAAAATGCAATTGCAATAATTCAAAACATATTTTAGACTTTGGCCCTAGCTGTGTCATAACTGCGAAATTACGAATCGCGACAATTGGGGGAACTTAGATCCTGGAGTCCTTAGATTCTTGGCAGATGGCGTCAAATTTAAACAGCCTAAGCCTAAATCTAACCCTAAGCCTAAGCCTAGAAATTGGTCGGTGTCGGTGGACGGTGTCGGTGTACTTTCCAGTTTCCTTCGAAATGACGCCACTCAAAGGCAAGGATCCAAGGACTCCATGATCTAAGTTCCCCTTACCAACGCGACGCATTTGGCTATATGAAAATGGGATGAATAATCACTAAATAATGAAAATCTTTAATCAATAATAACGAGAAGAAGAAGATGACATCGTCCCACCACTTACTGCTCATGGTGGACGTATGGAAAACGACCGGAAAATGTTTTTCCACCACTTTCTCCGGCGACCTTTCGTCCGTTTTCACCACGCGGATTTCCACTCTTATTTTCGTGTCGGGACGCATTCCGCCGAAATGAATATTCTTCCTATCGGTCAGGTTTTCATTGGAGACGGATTTGATCTCTTTGTATTCCAGATTCTGAGTGAGGTATTTCTTGTGACGATAGGTCGTGATCTAAATCGAGAGAACGAAAATCAATCAATTAAGTTTATTTGAAATTGTAATTTAAATAAAAATCTTAGGTCAAATTAAATTTTATAAGTGGTGAGGGAATTGCTGGTCAGCTCAAAAATTTTTAAATTTGAAAATATGCCAAAATCCGCTCCTCAGATTTATTATAATTGAACTAAAATAATTATTATAAACTTAGCCGGTGTCGATCCCTAATAGTCCCAGCTGAGATAATATAATTTATTATTGTTTGTATAAAATATAAATTAAATTATAATATAATATAAATATAAATTATTATTAAATTATTAATCACACTCTATTCAATTAAATTATAATTATTATTTATTATAATTAAACTAAAATAATTACCCTAAACTTAGCCGATCTCGGTCTCGAATAGTCCTATCCTAACTGAGATATTATATTAAATGAACTAAATTATAATTAAATAAACTAAAATCTAATTAATTATTATTTTTTAAACTTAAATAATTACCATAAACTTAGTAGGTGTGGTTCCTGAACATAGATGAACACGGTCAAAAAGCTAGGGGGGGTGTTTACCCCGGGTAAATGACATTTCAAAATCTAGGAGGGGGTCCTAGGGGGGTCGAACCCCCCCTAGCTTTCTAGGGGGGGTCGACCCGGGGTGGAAGATTTTAAAACCTAGAGGGGGGTCAGGTGGGGTCCAATTTCCGAAACAAAATACTTTTAAACCATTAAATGTTTAATAATAGTTTTTTTATAAGATAATACTACATTTTATTGAATAAAAAGCGATATTTAGCTATAAAAAGGGTGTAAAACATGAATTTGTGTTAAAAATTCACGGTTTTGGAAGAAAATTCAGTATAAAAAAAGTACTTAAAATTTTCTCGAGAGGGGAGAGGGGTCAGATTTCAAAATCTAGAGGGGGGTCAGGGGTAAAAAATTCGAAAATTTAAGGGGAGGGGGCCCCCTGGGTTTTTTTCTAGGGGGGGCCAAAATTTCGAGGCTAGAGGGGTGGACCCCAACCTATCCCCCCCCCCCTTGTTCATCTATGGTCCTGAATAGTCCCGAGTGAGATATTATAACTTATTTCAATTAAATTATTGCTTATATTAATTATAATTAATTATTACTTATTATAATTAAACTAATTAATAATTACCATAAACTTAGCCGGCGTGGGCCCGGAATAGTCCCAGCTGAGATTCACCGAGTCCCGCGTCCTCTCTAGGACTTTGATCGTGTCCGGATCCACAACCCACGACCCTTCCACTCTCACCTTCTTGTAGGACATCTCTTCCGACAAGCAGTTCCCGTACACGGTTTTCGCGCCCTATAAACAATTATTATTTATACTTTAAATTTTAAAGCTCCGGAGCTTCCTGTACACAATTTTGGCACTCTAAAAACAGACCTGTGCGCTACCCCCCCCCCGGGGTTTAAAACGGGGGGGGGGGGGCAATTCCAAAACGGGGAGGCACGGGGGGGCAACTTTTTTGAAACGGGGGGAAACAAGCAGGGGGGAAAGAAAAAAAGAGAAAAAAAGGAGAAAAAAAGAGAGAAAAAGAAGGGAAAAGAGAAAAAACGGACAAAAAAAGCGAAAATAAGGTAAAAATAGGTCTGAAATGGCTTAAAATACATTGAAATAGGCTAAAAACTGCAAAAAAATTGCGATGATGGCGTCATCATAGGTCAAAAATGGCGTCATAGTTTTAGGGTACTTTTTCATTTTTTGGCGGGGGGGGCAACAAAACGGGGGGGCAAATCCTCCAATAAAACGGGGGGCATTTCCAGACCGTGCATAGGTCTGTAAAAATGGAACTCCTGAGGCTCCTATAAAACCATAACCAAGTCATGTCCCCCTTCGGATTTCGGAGTTTTGGAGCCTCCTCTACAAGGTTTTCACGTAGAAAATACTCCCTGACTCCCGCCAGATTTAGGAGCTGCGGAGCTTTTTCTCAAATAACAAAATATTAAGCAATTTACTCGTAAAAAATTTATTTTCTTGATGTTTCAAAATCACTACGAGGTTGTTCTTTAGAACAAAAAGGCGACGTATTAAAAATATTTTTACGAAAAAATTTCCCCAAAAGTTTGATTATTTATTAGCATCATAAGTATTCCCCAGGAATTATTTAAATCTCATACTTTCAAAACACGGGTTTAATGTGCACAGTAAATGTTTCTGAAATCGTACTTTTTGTTGATAAGCTTCTATACAATACTGATATTCCTTGTTGTTTTCCAAATTTTTTAAGATAGCCCGATCAATATTACCGCCGGGCACTGTTTTTGTCAAAAATTGCGTTTTATTCCTGGTTTGTTTGTTAGAATACCAAATCTATAATGAAAACAATAATTATCACAACAATATAATATGACTATTTATCATGCTGCGATTAACTTGATTATTTATACTGGCTTACGAAGTCAGCTAGCTTATTGGCAACTAAGTTATATCACTTGCTATACTAGTCAGTTAGTGAAACAATATTGATTTCAGATCAGACCCTTGCAATTTTGTTATTATAAAAACATCACTTCAAGCAAATTCGTTGGCGACTAATTTGTTTTTTTTTGTCAGAAAACTTCGTTAGCAATGCATTGAGAAAAACCGGTTGTGGCTTTTTTTTCCAAAAAAAAAACTAAACTAAAATTTTTTGTTGTTCTTTTTATATTTATTAGGTATAGAAAATTAATAAACTTTAAATAAAATCATAAAAAAACTCACTAAATTAAAAAAAAAAACTATTTATGTTTGAATTATATCTGGCTGACGTCGAAAATTAGTATGCAGATATGACCAATTAAATTGTGCGGTTATGACGTGTTTTTTTTAAACAAATAAGAACGCTGAATTTTTTTTAATTTTACTTTTTTACAAAATTTACAAAAATTAACAAACTTTAGCCCCTAAGAAATTTGCATTTGGGTTCCAAATGGAGAAATTTGATAAATAATTTTATAAAAACGGGTTATGATCATTATTATAAAACCACTTTTGTTAAAAAATTTTAATAATTTTGTTGTCAAATAGTCGATTAAATATGCAATTATCGAGGTCAGTTAGATTTTATTTGCCTATAACAAAATAAAATTTAACTGAACGATATAAAATGTAGTCTCTAATTTATTTAAAATATTGAAATCAGCCGCAACATTTTCTAGAAAATTGCTTATTAGAAAGCTTTTTTATTCAATTGTGCCATTGAAAATTAATTAGCATCTGAAAAAATGTTATACAAATTTAAAATAAACAGGCTCAACTAAAATGCATTATATCAATGTTTTTGGAGCTAAAATTACGGAATAGAGCTTTAGTTGTTCGGTTTTTAAAGTTTCAAAGCATTTTCGGAGCTCCAGAGGTTTGCCCTGTTTTTCTCTCTAATTTGAAATAAGTAATTAATAAAAAAAACACAAAAACATGCCCTATAATTTTTTTGTAAAATTTTAATTAAAAACTTTAAAAACAGTTCTAAAAAAATGTATAGACTATATATTAATAGGGCGGAGCTCAAGAGCTCTATCGGTTCACGGAGCGTCGGAAGAGATATTTAAAGATGTACATTACTACTAAAAAGATTGGTTACCCTATAGCCGAACATCCCTCCTACCGGTTCCCATTCGAAACCAGAAGCCTTCTTAGCTCCGGAGCTTCGAAACTCACTCGCTTAATATGCGGTTGACGGAGCTCAGGAGCACAGAATCTAAATATGTACATCACTACTAATTAAAAGATTAATTACCCTGTATCCGGACACCCCTCGTACTGGTTCCCATTCGAAACCCAAGGAATCCTTGCTTAGCGTGTCAACCGTTAATATTTTCACTGGCGGAATCTTATCTAAAAACAAAACAATACAATACAAAACAATTAATACAATACAGTAGAGCAATGTTTCATCATTCCAGTGCCACTAATAAAAAAGTGAACAAAACCAAGAACAAATTAATTATTAGAAAAAGAAACAATGATCGCATGTTTACGTTTCAATAATCTTTATTTTCAAAATCCAAAACTTTATTTTGTAACAACAGGGCACCGGTTAAAAAGTTTTCTCGCCGATAAAGGCAAGTTCATTCCAAAACCCCAGGGTTAATTACTCTATTTACTGCAGTAAAACTAATTATCAATAAAGAAAGCCTAGTAGTTCACAACAGAATGACAAGCGTCAACACGTTCCCCACGCGTTTACAACGTTACATTTTATCACTTTTCGCTGGGGTGTGAACGTGTTGAATTTGTCACTCAAGTGAAAACCATACATGGGCACGGGGGGTTGGGGAGAAAAGGTTAATCCCCCCCAATTTTAGAAAAATTAAGAAAAAATGTGTTTAAAATGACTTTTAACTGCCTCCAAACGTAAGTTTTGAGGTTAAAATGAATGTTTTAAACAGTAAAAAGCTCAAAATGCAATAAAAAGGGCTTTTTAACCTAAAATTAGCATTTTTTTACCTATTTTTTCTTTTAAATCGAAAAACGATATGGGTAAGATGCACTCCAGAAAAAAAACTATACGGGTATTTTGTGTTTCTCTGATTTTAACCCCCCTAATTTGGGGCTTAACCTCCTCCCCCCCACTCCGGACCAACTTGCCCATGTATGAACAAAACCTTCTACTTTATTCTTTATATCGCACTTTTAAAATCACCAATAAGTCTATTTTTACTGTTTAAAATTCTCAAAGAAAAACTGATCACGAACGACAAACGAACAACCGCTAACTCTAAATAATAAAGAGAAGAACAAAAGATCATAATACGCATGAATTTAAATCCCTTTCAATCGCCAACAAGTAAGTCCCAATAAAATTCCTCACCGCCCAATTCGAAATACGAGAGAATAATATCGTCATATGTGGGAAACGGTGCCGCCATCGAAAACAATCCGATTCCTCCGCCACACTGCCAATTATAACCAAAAAAAAACACCTTCAGGGATTCGCTTGGCGCTTTGTAGCCTATTTTTAAACCAAGCGAGCAACAAAAACTGAGAGCGTTGAAATTAAATTAAACATTCCTCCTATGACTCTTACGCGTAATATAAAAAGTATAGTAACAGTAGCAGCACAAGGGGCCACGGAAGAGAAACTGTCTTCAATTTTCGCTTATCATATCATGATAAGATTGGCACATACGTTTCGTTTAGCCGGAGGACTAGAGGGGGGAAATCCTTCTTCACTAGCCGCTATAACGCTCGGCTTTCGGCACGCCAGCTTACATACTTTTCAAATTGTCATTAGAAAGAAAAGCAATAAAACTTGAGATAAAAGCTTCTCTAGCTCCTATACTCATATCCAGAGAAGAACGACTCAAAACTACTAGAAAACTAACATGACTGCGACCGTTTTTTTAAAGCCAACCAACCACCGTGTAATACGAGAAAACCACTCCAGAATTCCCATTTTTCACCGGTAGAAAAAGCGCCAGTATTGTTTTTACGGCTAAAACAACAATTGTTTGAAGAAAGTAATACCGGTTATAAAACAAATATTACTCCGGCAGCTAAGCTAACGGTTTACCCCTATAAAAGCTTCGAATCAATCTCTGAATTGTGTTTAATTTTCCAAATAGAGTGGTTCTAAACTTCTAGTGCTCAGAAACCAAAATAACATAATTTTAAACGTTTCCACCAAAGCTAAAATAATATTTTGTCTAGATCCGTCCAATAATAATAAGACCTAATGAATGTTTAAATTACAATAAATTTACATGACAAATTTCCCATTTTTATTAAATTTTCCCAGATGTTTTTTGGTTATTTAGGCCAAAATTAGTAATTTTTCAGTCTAAATAATTTGGTATGAAATGATTCTAAAATTATAATAATTTGAGAAAATAATTTGAACCATTACTTTTTAATTAATAATTAAAATAGCAAAAACTAGGGCTTCGGATACATCATTAGTAGTTATAAAATTATTATAATTATCGGAAAATTCGACCATCCCATAGGCTAAATATGCTTTTCTTTTAAGTTTTCCAGTAAGCAACATTTTTGTTCAGAATAAAACTATAGTGGGAACTTTAACACGTTAAAATTAATCCAAAAATTAAAAGCAAAAGTTTTGTCAAAGAAAAATAAACCAAAAAATCATATTCAAAAGTTAAGTGCCTGCCCCACCCCCCCGGGGTGAGAACGGGGGGGGGGGGCCGGGGGAAAGGGGGGGGGGGGGGGGGGGGCAACTCCCCCTTGCTTGAAACGGGGGGGGGCAATAAAACGGGGGGGGGGGGGGGGGGGAAAGAAAGGGAAAAAGAGAAAAAAAGGAGAAAGGAAAAAGAGAAAAAAAGAAAGGGAAAAGGGAAAAAAGGGACAAAAAAAGCGGAAATAAGGAAAAATAGGTCTAAAATAGCTTAAAATACATTGAAATAGGCTAAAAACTGCAAAAAATTTGCGATGATGGCGTCATCATAGGTCAATAATGGCGTCAGATGTTTAGGGTAGTTTTTCAGTGGTTGGGGGGGGGGGGGAGGTGAGAGACGGGGGGGGGGGGGGGGGGGGGATGGGGGGGGGGGCCCCCCCAGACCGTGCACAGGTGGGGGTTGGTTGAAAAAAATTCAGTGGGGGCACCCTCCCCCCAAATTTTCGAATTTTTACCCCTGACCCCCCCTCCCCCCTCGGAAAAATTTTAGGTACCTTTTTTATACTAAATTTTCTTCCAAAAACGTGAATTTTCATCACATATTCATGCTTTTACACCCTTTTTATACATGAATATGGCTTTCTATTCAATAAAATGTAGTATTATCCTATAAAAAGAACAATTATTAAAGTTATTATGGTTTAAAACTGTTTTGTTTTGGACACCGGACCCCACCTGACCCCCCTCTAGATTTCAAAATTTCGCACCCCGGGTCGACCCCCCCTAAAAAGCTAGGGGGGGTCCGGACCCCCTGGGACCCCCCTCCTAGAATTCAAAATTCGATTTACCCCGGGTAACCACCCCCCCCTAGCTTCCCCAACCGTGCTCACCTATGGTGCCAGCTATATATAGATCAGTGGCGTAGCCAGAATTTCATTTCGGAGTGGGACGGTCTGGGAGGGGGGAGAAAAATTGGCAAAACAACGGCGCGCAGCGCCGCCGCCTGCGCCGCTCGCGTCGGCCAAAGGGTCTGGGGAGAGTCACCCCGGCCGGTTTCAAATTTTTCTAACTATGTGTTAAAAACTGTTTAAAAACCGTTCCTTGGTGATTGCGTGAACATACCTTTTACTTTTGTTTTTTTTTATCTAATTTCTACACAATTTGTTTGATCTTTAAAATTAATCTGGCGATGAAACTATATATAACAAAAATCTAATGTAAGATTTCTTTAAATTTTGCGCATGAGTATGGTTGAAGTTATAATAACAAAAAATCTTACTGATAATATTAATTTTACTCTATATAAATCTGACCTTCCCACGTAACGGGAAAAATTTTTATATTAATTTCTGGTTTTAGAATGCACTAAGATTTGTAATTTTTATAACATTCGAAAAGTAAAAAAGAAAATCTATACAAAATGCCAAACTTCGCCAATAACGGGGGGGTGAGAGAGGCGGACTACCCCACAAGTGTAAAAGCTGTTGTTAAGGGGTTTAAAACAACCATTATTCAAACCTATATATATATCATAATATTTGAGTTTTAACATGTATTGCTATTCATTATTAAAGGCAAAGGCATATGCCTTAGCTATGTATTGAATAGTAGAATGTAGAATCCATCAAAATTAAACTAATATAAATTTTAAATGTACACTTCCCGCGAAGCGGGAAAAATTTTTGTTTTTTGGGTTTTTTTATGCTTTTACAATAAATCAGAAATGTTTCTGAATTTATATATTTAAAGAAAAAAATTTTTCTCCCAAAATTAAAAAAACGTAAGGGTCTCCCCTTACAAAAAAAATCCGGCTTCGCCGGATTTCGGGGGAGGGGGAGAGAGGGGAGGGACCGCTCCCCGCTTCCCTCGACCTGGCTACGCCACTGCTATAGATTGTGTTTTAAGTTCAAAAAACTCGTTAGAATACTTTATAGCGGGGAAAACTTGCTAAATTTCTAATTAAACATGTTTTTTTAAATCGAATCATACTGAATTTCCTACCTAATAGAAAATTTTGTATAAGAACAAAATTGACAAAGAAATTTGATAAATAGTTTCGCCTTACTACCTTTTTTCTCCAGACCGCGCTAGTCCATAGGTTTTAATTTAAATAAAATTAATTTTTTACCAGAATTTTTTCCCCGAAATTGTAAAAAAAGTCCATTAAAATAATTAGTTGCTGTTTGGTTTTCTGAAAAAAGTCTAAAATGCATATTTATTACGGACTTTCTTATCAGTCAGTAATTTATGTAATTACCATCCTTTGTAATACACCAACTTGCATTTACCTTTGTTAACAATCGTACGTACAAGTAGTATAGCTTAGCCGCAATTTATAAAAATACCAAAATTATTCAGATTTTTACAGTAAACATTTTTTTAGAATTAATTGAAGATACAATTTCTATTATCTTGATAACTTAAAATTAAAATTATCTGCAATGCGTTGCTATACTTTTACAAAACAATTTTTTTTATATAAGAAAAGGAGACAATATCACAAAATATTTTCTTCATTGTGAAATAGCTCAAGGATTTTTAGTTGAAAAATTACGTTAAACTAAAGAAAACTAAATCTTACCATCTCTCAAACAATCTTAAACGACATTTTTTTGTATATTATACAACTTTCCATTTCTACAATCAAAACGATATCTACACAGTGAAATTTTTACTCCTTCAAAAATCAAAACAAAACTTAACAAAAAAGTTTTCTTTAAGAGTTCGAACGTACGAAGACGCCCATCAACAAAATCGTTCGGGAGAGTTAATAGAGCGAAGAAAAAAGGCTGCAACCCCTCCTTTTACTATACTGGTTGTATCCAATCCTCCTCTCTAAGTCTAGCTCTTGTTTAAGTATGAATGCAGAATTAATATATATGGAAGGAGGTCTCTTGATCGATAGGCCGCTCCTACTGCCAGTATAAAGAGTTTCCGATAGCTTAAAACGAGTCACAGTCTGCTTAAACTTCCGATTAACATTAATCGTCTTTATAAGCAAGAATATATAACAATTTAAGACAATATCCAGCTGTACATTAAGATTTAGAATAAAACTTTGCAAAAAAAGGCCGCACATATTAAGCGACTTTTCTCGCTTGTAATTCAGTATTCAAAATTAATCATTTTTTACTTTTATTTTATTTTTTAGTTCCAGTACTCCCAGTTTCGTTCACCGAAATACACGTTCCACTATTCTTATCACAAAATGACTGCTTTTTAAACAATGAAATCTAATTATACAACCCCAAGTTCTAACTTCTTACAATGAATATTATTATTAAATCATTATTCTTTCCACTTTCAACTTTAGGGCCTACAAGCTCCGCTATACTTTTAAAACCTCCCCCGCGGGGCTTCTATTCCAATCTATTTTTCATTATTTTAGATTTTCATAATAAATATATACAACAGTTCTCGAAGTAATATCTAAACAGATTAAAAAAACGTTTGTAGATTTTACTTTAAAAAATTAAACAACCCGTTATTCTGAAGAAGAAAACCCGCCATGCCTGCTTTTGAACCGTCAAAAAAAACTTAATATTATAACAGAAAAATCCTATTATTACGTCAGGTGCAAACCTGTGCACGGTCTGGAAATGCCCCCCCCCCGTTTTATCGGAGGATTTGCCCCCCCCGTTTTATTGCCCCCCCCGCCAAAAAATGAAAAAGTACCCTAAAATTATGACGCCATTTTTGACCTATGCTGACGCCATCATCGCAATTTTTTGCAGTTTTTAGCCTATTTCAATGTATTTCAGACCTATTTTTACCTTATTTTGGCTTTTTTTGTCCCTTTTTTCTCTTTTCCCTTCTTTTTTTTCTTTCCCCCTGCTTGCCCCCCTTCCCCGTTTTATTGCCCCCTTCCGTGCCTCCCCCCGTTTTGGAATTGCATCCCCCCCTGTTTAAACCCCGGGGGGGCAGTGCACAGGTCTGCAGGTGCATTGCAACCCTAACACCAGCAAGCTTATCAAATTCTAAATTCACCGAAATGCGTTTAACAATTTCTCCATAAGGAAACCAAAAGCCGTTCTCTCCTGTATTATCATCATTTGACTCTTTTTGTCGAGTGAGGTGCGGCTGCCGTCTTTGTAATCATATAGAGAAATATATATTATATTATAAGCTCGAACGCTTAACACAACCCGTTTCGAACGGGATATAAATATATCGCTCTGCATATGTTATATCGATAAAATACAAGTTGACGGCAGTTTTAATGTCCTGTCAAGCCGCTTGCTGAGCGGCTAAAGTCATCATACAAGCCGGCAATCAAATTAGAAGCGAATTGAAAGACCTGTAGTTTTTCTTTTCACGCCGTTGATATACCAAGTTTTCAAAGACATTTAAATTAGTAAAATCCCTGTTTGGAAGCACAAGACTTTTAGCAAATGCTTATCCTGGAATATTTATCATTACGACGTTTTTTTAATTATATTTTTAGCAGAAAATTTATTAAAAATAAAAAAAAAATTTTTTTGGAATTTTTGTACATCGGTCAAATTAAAAGAACATTTTCAAAGTTTCTATTGAGTGTTTTTTTTTGGTTTTCTAATAGTGTTCTTTTATTTGCAAATCAAGTAATGCAATAAAGTTTCACGTCAGGATTTGAAGGACCCTCAAAATGTCATACAGTATTCACGTGTTCACGTCATATA
>JASAMX010019531.1:0-19581 GCA_030248175.1 Microlaimidae sp. YZB2_3 | reverse complement strand
GTATTGCTATAATGAGACTGTAGCTAATTTTGAATAACATTTTAGGAAAAATTTTATTCACAAAACTGTTAAAAATTTAATTGAAAGCGTTGATGAAAGTGACGTTAAAAATTTCAAATAGGTGACATTTTTTTAAAAATCTTCACAAACGTGTTAAAAATTTAATGGAATGCGTTGATAAGGGAAACTTCGCGCCCATTGATGATTTGACCTCGAGTTTTGAAAAACAAACGATTTAATATCACAGAGGAATGCTGTTGAAGCAGAGGGCGTCGTTTACTTCTTACGGTACATTCACAACGTTTTTCTTTGGCCCCCTCAATAAAAATTAAGAAGTCAATACAACAGGAGCGTTAAAGAATGCAGGCGGCGTGCTTTCTCCAAGATGAAGAACTCTGCTGTAGCAGTTTACAGCAGCCAGCCGCACACCGCCGAGTACATGCCATGATGCTCTAGCCGCGGCAGTAGAGCTTTAGCAACAAGCAGGCCGGGCTTTTCGTTCCCGAGGCCAGCCAGAAGGGGCGGTGAGGAAAAAACACGCCTTTAAAAAACGAAATGGAGCGTCGGGGGGGGGGGAGGGAATGGCAAGGTAGAAAAAAGCACTGCCGCGAGGGTGCCGGCGGCTCTTTCTCTGCGACTCTTTGTGTCATATTAACGATGGTTTATACAAACGGCTTTTTTTTCCCGCAGAACTCGGCCACGGATTTCTTTCTGACTTGTTCCGCAGTAAGTGAATTTCTTCGGTCGACTTCCGAACAAAATTCGTCGTTTTTCTCCGGGGATTTTCTCCCTCTCAAGCAAGAGAATTTAAATCGATTTTCCTAATAATTCATCTGTATTCTTAATAGTAAATCTTTTTATGCGGGTACTACATAGGTATACCTATTTTTATAATGCATCTGACCTATTTTAACGGTATTGAAATACCCCCCCCCCCCCGCTTTATTGGAGGATTCCCCGTAAAAAATGGAGAGAGCGCCTAAAATTATGACGCCATTTTTGGCCTATTGACGCTATCATCGTGATTTTTTTGCAGTTTTACCGTATTTTCAATGTATATTAATTAGCTTTTAGACATATTTTTACCTTATTTTCGCTTTTTTTGTCCCTTTTTCCTTTTCCTTTTCCCTTATTTTTTCTTCTTCCTTTTGCTTGCCTCCCTTCTGCCTAGTTAGAAATAAGCCACGCGTCTGAACTCCCCACCAATGGGCCCCAGAGGGGCGGAGCGATGGTGCCCAGGATTCCGTTTCGGCGGTACTTGCGGGTACTGCTCGGCCTAAGAGGGGGGGGGTCTGGGGGGCGAGAGCCCCCCAGCAGGGAACGGGCAGAGCCCCTAGTAGGGGGTGCCCGGGGGGGAGAAAATTTTTAATTTAAGGCGCCAAAACGCACTGAAAATTTTAATGCCAGATGATAATTAAAACGAAATTTAAGGTTTTTTAATTCTTATTCATTTAAAACATGTGTTTAAAACATTAATAAAAGGTTAATAGTGTTTATAGTTTTATTTAACATGTATGATTAACTATTGAGCGGCAAAATCGATTTGAAATTGAAAAAACTTAGAGCAGGGAAAATTTAGTATTTTGACTATTAATATGCTTTTGGAAGGCATAAGGAAAGTTTCTGTATTAATCTTTAAGAAAAAAAATTTTCTCTCCCAAAATTCAAAAAACGTGAGGGTCCCCCCTTACCCCTTTGAGAAAATCCGGCTTCGTCGGATTTCGGGGGGGGGGGCGGCCGCCCCCCGCCCCCCCCCCCGGCACGCCACTGGGGCAGAGCACAGGTCTGAGTGTATAGCAAGTTTTTTCTGTGGCCGAACTGGTTGGGTTTCGTTTAGTATGTTAATGGAAGTAAACATAAAAGGCTTGATAATTAATATCCAACTTGTTAATATTCCACTTTGGGGTTTTCTAAAGCTTTTATAACTAAAAATACCTAATAAATTATTAGTGTTAAATAAAAATTACTAAAAAATTTATAACAAGTGCAGAAAAAATAAATATGTTAAAAACTTCAAAAAATATACCTTTAGATAAGTCATAGGTCAGTGATCTACAAACATACGCAAGTTGTTGGTCCAAATTTCAGGGGGAGATCCAAATCCAAGAAAGACATTTTAACACCTCATCGTAAGTTTTTGAAGTATGTTGCAATTGCATTGCATAGTATATTTTTCTGGTGTATATTGGTATGCATTACATTGATTTTAGATGAAAAAGAATTTATTATCTTAAGGTTTTATATTGGTAACACTCATTTATGCAATGCACCAAACGCGCCCTCCACTCCAGCTTAAAACCTTGGTGGCGTTAACGTTGGTAGATCTTCAAATGCATTTGCGCAGCCATTATTTAATAATACGGCTGCCCTCCTACTCAAAAATCTTTTTAAGTCGAATTTTTTCGTAAGGGGGTAAGTTTTTTTTTGAATTTCGATAGAAAAAGTTTGTTCAAATTTTAGTTTAAAAACATTCTAAAATTTAATGCTAAAAGTTTAGTTAGATTAGTTTTTTCCTCTTCCATTTTTATAAATCACCGACATTCGATAGTCAAAACATATAGATTTTAAAAGTTATATTTATAGCTTTTAAGCTATATTTAAAATTAAACAGAGGTAACAAGCATAACAACGTCTTTCGTAACAGTGCTTTATTTATGTTAAATTTTTTTGAACTTGTTAATTTTATTGATTTTTTTCTGGATTGCAGATTCCGAAAAAATTGGGGAAAGGGGCGGAGCCCTCCCCATTTTTTTTGGGGGGGGGGGTGGGCGGAGCCCCCCTAAGTTTTTTGAAAAGGTTAAAAAGCAGCGATCAACGTTGATAAACCTGTATAATACAATGTTTTTGGCCTAATAGCGTATTTTCTAATGTTTTTAGCGGTAAAACCATGTTTTTTTGTTGAAAATTACATTAGCACAGACCCCCTCCCCGGGGTTTTATGGGGAGGGGGAGCAATTTCAAGACGGGGGGCGGGGGCACGGGGGTAACTTTTTTGAAACGGGGGGGGGGGGGCAAAAAAACCGGGGGCAACCAGGGGAGAAAGAGAGAAAAAGAGAACCCCCTTTTAGAGTACCGTCGTAGCATGGTACGTGTTTTCTTAAAGTTCTCCCCCCCCCCCCAGTATTAATATCTTGGCTACGTCTTTGTTTAAATGATGCTTATTATTAATTATTTTTTTTAACAAAACTAAGAATTGTTGTCCGCTTATACACTTAAGTATTCCCCCTTCTCGACTTAAGCAAAAGTATCATTTTTTTTAATTTTTAAAACACAGTAGTTTCTTTCCTGTCAACCTTCTGTGGAAAAATAGCACGGGGACCGCTGGGAGATGCTTACTTTGCTTTGCTTGTATAATAAACTTGGGGTTTCGCTTCTCTTATTTAATAATATAAATATTGCTTTAATTGCTCAAGAGATTTTATTATTTATGTTTCTGTTTAAATTTTATTTCAAATGACTGCAGCTAAAGACAATAAAACGGTCGTTCAGTCAATATGTTTCGCTTGTGTAATAATATTCGCGGACTAATTTTTATTTGCAATAAAACAAACATGTGTGATGTGCGCGGTCCAAAAATGCTTCCCCTCCTTCGCTATGATAATGCTCAGGTCGCTCCTAATGCACGATGCACCCCCCGTGACAAAAAGTAAAAATAGAAAATATTTTATGACTAATTTCAGGATTGTTCAAGCTATATATTTGTTGTTTATATCTATTTTAAATCTGATTTTCTGTTTTTCGAGCAAGCGTAGCATTTTATTTGTTCTGTGATGTTTTAAATTTGTGCGTGAAGCGAAAATGTTCGAAATTCAAAATTCAAAAAAGCCGGGGCTTTTTTTGTGGGAGTGGAATTTTAAATTTAGTACTTAAATTTAGGTAAATCGTTGTTGTTTAACAGTACGTTTTGACCTAAATCTATACTTAAAATTTGGCAAAAAAAGGGAAGAATGTCCATTTCAGACTTCCAGAAAGGAATATATACGCTCTCAAAATGAAAAAAAATAATTTGGGAAAAAAGGCATCGGAAATTTTTTCTGTGAGAGGTCTGAAATTTCGAAACTAGGGAGGGCGGGAAATGAACCCTATCCCGACCCGACCCCACCTACCCGTACTCATTTATGCCAAACACCCCAAAACCTTCCCCCATTCTGGGTACGTCCCTGCTTGTCAATGTTAATATATTTTTATATCTCTCCTTTCGTACACTATCGTCAACGAGGAGAAAGCGACCACTGTCCGTCCCTTCAAAATTCGTTGTTTTTGCTTTTCTCGCGTAGAGAAACTATGAATTCTTTATTAATAATGAAAAATGCTAAGAACATTTTTATAATTTATGTTTAAATTTGTGTGATTTGTAAACGACTTGGTAAAGTACGTCGGATTTGGTTAAATTTCAGCACATTTTTATAGTAAAAGCCGGTTTGGCTGTGTTTTGTGTATTTTGTGATTTGAATAGATATGTATTTGAGAACGACACGAGAATTCACTCCGTCCAGGGCGTGTATTTATATACTTAGTCAAGGTAAATGGCACTTTGCCATGTTTTCAAACGTTTTTTGTGGGGAGGGGGGGACGTATGCAGGAGTCAACACCATAAGGCTTGTCATTTATTATCCTGAAAAGTTTTTCCATCCCCTTCCTTAAATGTGCGGTGCGGAGTCAAACTTTTTTTTTCGATTTTGATAATTTTAAGGGAAAATATTACACCTCCCCCCAATAGCTCACAAAAATTTTTTCAGCAAAATATTTCCAGTGGTTCAGGAGTTATGACCCACCAAAAATGGCGTTTTTTAACAATTCTGTACGTGACAGATTGCTTTATGGGTATAACGAATTACTTACGTTACAAATTATGCACTCAAAAAAGCGGATACTTTCTTTTTTAATTTGATACCTTGATCGTTAAGATTGGTGTAATATTTGTCGGAATATTGCGTTTCACGTACAAAATACCCGCAATTTTTTCGTTAAAAACACCAAGCGACGGGAACAGTTTGTGAAGTTTGCCCAACCTTTCTTTCCGTCACCTTGTGTTTTTAGCAAAAAAATCGAGGGTTTTTTTGTATAAAAAAAAACGCAAAATCTCGACAAATACGGCACCAATATTAACGATCAAGTTATCAAATGAAAGTAAAAACTAGCCGCTTTTTTGAATACGTAATTTGTCTCATTAATCAATCTTTCACGTACAGAATTGTTGAAAAACTCCATTTTTTTGGGGAGGGGGCATAGGTGAGCACGGTCGGGGATGCTAGGGGGGGTTGGTTACCCGGGGTAAATCGAATTTTGAATTCTAGGAGGGGGATCCCAAGGGGGTCCGGATCTCCCCTAGCTTTTTAGGGGGTCCACCCGGGGTGCCAAATTTTGAAATCTAGAGGGAGGTCAGGTGGGGTCCGGTATCCAAAGCAAAACAGTTTTAAACCATAATAACTTTAATAATTGTTCTTTTTATAGGATAATACTACATTTTATTGAATAAAAAGCCATATTCATGTATAAAAAGGGTGTAAAAGCATGAATATGTGATGAAAATTCACGTTTTTGGAAGAAAATTTAGTATAAAAAAGGTACCTAAAATTTTTCCGAGGGGGGAGGGGGGGTCAGATTTCAAAATCTAGAGGGGAGTCAGGGGTAAAAAATTCAAAAATTTGGGGGGAGGGGAGGCCCCCTAGATTTTCGTCTAGGGGGGCCCCCAAAATTTCGAGGCTAGGGGGGGTAGACCCCACCCTGCCCCCCCTTTCTCACCTATGGGGGGGTCATACATAACTCCTGAATCACTGGAGATATTTTGTTGAAAAAATTTTTGTGGGCTATTGGGGGCAGGGGTAAGGTTTTCACAAAAAATATCAAAACCGAAGACAAAAAGTTTGATTTCGCACCGCACCTTTAAAGAAATTGGGTAAACCTAAACCATTGTAGCTATCAGTGGCGTGCCCCGGGGGGGGGGCGGCCGCCCCCCCCCCAAAATCCAGCGAAGCCGGATTTTTTCGTAAAGGTCCCCCCTTACGTTTTTTTAAATTTTGGAAGAGAAAATTTTTTTTCTTTATTATTAATACAGAAACTTTCCTGATGCCTTCCAAAACCATATTAATAGTGAAAAAACCAAAGTTTTCCCGCTACGCGGGTAGTTTAATTGACAATTTGTGTTAGTTTTTTTATTTCAAATTGATTATCCCGTTCAGTAGTTAAGGCATACATGTTTAATAAAACTACTATAAACACTATTATTCTTTTATTAACGTTTAAACACATGTTTTAAATGTATAGGTATAAAAAAACCTTAAAATTTGTAATAAGTATCATCTGGAATTAAAATTTCTATGGTATTTTAGCTCCTTAAATTAAAAATTTTCTCCCCCGGGGGCATTCTGCCACCCGGACCCCCCTGACAAGGGGCTCTGCCCCTTGACCCCGCTGGAGGGCTCTCGCACCCCAGACCCCCCTAATTGGGGGGGGGCTGCCGCCCCGCAGAACCCCCTTCAGGGTTAGAATTTACCCACCCTCCCCCAGAGCGCCCCCCTGAAATGAAATCCTGGGCACGCCACTGGCTGTGCTATCTAATATTTTTTACTAAAAAAGTTAAAATAGCTAGAAATAAAAAAATATGTTTTTCTGGCGACACGTAGTATTTTTTCGACCGCACTCTTAACATCCCAAAGACTATTCACTTAACTCACCTGTGGTCAGGTCGACTAGTTTATATACCATATCATAAACATATATTAATTTCCTTTCTTGTTTCCATTCACTCAGCTCAGCAGCCCAGTGTCCTGATGTGTTTAAAAAATCAATTGGTAAAATAAAAAAAATTAACAAGTGTTTTTTTATTATTATTGTTTTTGAAAGGTTAAAATTCCGTATTGCTTCAAATAGCTTGAATTGATTTTGAAGCTTTATGTTGTTTGAAGTTGTGATTGTTGACCTTCCTCGCGTCTCATTCGACACGTCAACACGCCTCCCTTTCACTCTTGCGACTTTCACCCTTTAAGCCCCCTCCAGAGACCCGCAAAGCTTTTAGCTCCTCCGACACTCCAAACAGCGAGACTTCTTATTTCGACCTCGACTGCCTTCTTCTAAATTCTCTCTTGCTTTCTTTCTCGTTTCAATATTGTTACCTGGTATTCAATATTCTACACTTTGTGTTTTTTTTAAATAAAACGTGTTTTTTTTTTGGTACTTACTAGTATATTTTTATTTTTTATAGATAAGTAGATATATAACTAAATCAAAAAACCACCCGATTTTACGTGAAAATAAATTCTTATCTCCGTATATAGATATAAGCTGTGCTCAAATATTTTCGGTGCAATTCAATGTTCGTGGAAACTTTGCGCCAAAAATTTTTAATTAAAGTGTTTTATTAGTTCTAAAAACTGTAAAACACCGATATATATAGCATTTCAAAAAAGTTCCATTAAATTACATTAATTACTCTTTAAATTTAAATGGAAAGAGAACGGAAGGCTGCGGTTTTCTCTCGTCCGTCGGGCATGTAGATGTAAGGTTGAATTATGCCTAAGTTGAATTTATGCCTTTCTAAAATTTAAGGTTGAATTTATTCGTTTCTAATGTTTTTATACTATGAGCCCCCTCCCCCCTTTCCCAGAATATTCAAACTACAACTCCTTCCTCTCCACACTTGTTTAAGGTTATAAATAAATATGGTTGCGTACCATGTAAAAGATCATGGGCCGAGAAACTAAGGGAGTTGCAGTTGCATACGCTGGGTAAATAGTCCATTTGAAAGTTGGGGGTTCCCTCAAAAAGGTTCAGTCCTTAGTATTTTTTTAATGGGACGGGAGATTTCACCAGGTTCTTCTAATAAAGGGTCAGTGCCCAGAGGGCCTTGTTTAGTTGTTTCCGAAAAAAACTTGTTTTAAACCATTAAATTAAGTTTTTTTTTAGCAAAACGAGAAGATTTTCTGTCTACAAAAACTTTATTCTCTTGTAGCTGCTGTTTTTCTTTTCTAACATTTATATATTTTGCAAAAACCATAAGCTCCTTCCCCCTTGTTTCTGTTGGAACTTAATGCTAGTAAAACAGAGTTTTTTTTAATTTTAACGGGCTTTCTTTAGATATTTATCATATAAAGTGATGGATTTAAAAAAGAGATATAGGATGTAGCCATAGATGAACACGGTCAAAAAGCTAGGGGGGCGGTGTTTACCCCGGGTAAATGAAATTTCAAAATCTAGGGGGGGGGGACCTAGGGGGGGTCGAATCGAACCCCCCTAGCTTTCCAAGGGGGGTCCAACCGGGGTGGAAGATTTTGAAACCTAGAGGGGGGTCAGGTGGGGTCCGGTGTCCAAAGCAAAACAGTTTTAAACCATAATAACTTTATTAATTGTTCTTTTTATAGGATAATACTACATTTTATTGAATAAAAAGCGATATTTAGGTATAATAAAAAGGGTGTAAAAACATGAATTTGTGTTAAAAATTCACGTTTTTAGAAGGAAATGAAGTATAAAAAAAGTACTTAAAATTTCGTCGAGAGGGGAGGGCCCCTCGAGAGGGGGGGGGAGGTCAGATTTCAAAATCTAGAGGGGGGTCAGGGGTAAAAAAGATCGAAAATTTGGGGGGAGGGGGGGCCCCTGGATTTTTTTCTAGGGGGAGGGGCCCAAAATTTCGAGGCTAGGGGGGTGGACCCCACCCTACCCCCCCCCTTGTTCATCTATGGATGTAGTAGGTGAGATTTCAGTTGTTATAAAAACCTTGGTTTCATTTTAACCTGTTTGTTAAAATGAAACCAAGATTTTTATGACAACTAACTGACATGGAACCGCCGTACCTAGTTTATAAATACATAGTTTTTTTAAAGTGTTTGTTTGGTTCATATTAATTTTTCAAAATGTAGTAGTAGCTAATTCAAGCGCTAATTGTATTCTTTCCCTTCTCATAATATATATTATACTCAAGTTTTATTGAATTATTAAGAAGAAACGTGTTTTTTCTTCATTTTGAGGCGTGAAGCGTGTAATATTGCGTGGTGGGAGATTGAGAATTTATGATTCGCTTACATTCACCTTTGTCCTTTGGTTATGTGAACTGAGTGGAAATATCGGTCCACATTGTTCGATTGATATGCTTAATTATTTTTTATTATTTTACGTTGTAATTTTATTAATGATTAAAATCAGAAAAGATTTTAAAATTTTGTTTTTATATGGGGAGCACGGCGGCAATGATGTTGATCTTTCCAAAGCTCCCAAAATGTTCCTTTCGACTTTCATATTTTTCCCATAATTTTTAGAGTAAAAATGTACGAAGAAAATTTGTGTTTCGGTCGCTTAAAAAAATTTGACGCTTGGTGGTGGGGTGGCCATAAATCACCGACAGGAGGGAGGGGCATAGGTGAAAACGGTCCGGAAAGCTGGGGGGAGGGGTGGTTACCCGGGGTAAATTGAATTTTGATTTCTAGGGGGGTCTCTGAACCCGCCTATTTTTTAGGAGGTCTACCCGGGGTGCAAAATTTTGAAATCTAGAGGAATCACAGGTGGGGTCCAGTGTCCAAAGCAAAAAAGTTTTAAACCATAATAACTTTAATAATTGTTCTTTTTATAGGATAATACTACATTTTATTGAATAAAAAGCGATATTCTGGTGTAAAAAGGGTGTAAAAACATGAATATGTGTTAAAAATTTACGTTTTCGGAAGAAAATTTAGTATAAAAAAGTACCTAAAATTTTCCCGAGGGGGAAGGGGAGGGGGGCTCCGCTTTCAAACTCTAGGGGGGGGGGTGGTCAGGGTGAAAAAATTCGGAAATTGGGGGGGTCTGGATTTTTGTCTAGGGGGCCCCCAAAATTTCGAGGCCAGGGGAGTGGACGGTGGACCCCACCCTACCCCCCTTTTTTTCACCTATGGGGGGTTCGATATAGGATGTTGGAATTTTTAAGAGTAAGGGGGGTCATACTCTATGGTGGGATTTTCAAAAAAAAAATCTCCAAGTGAATACTTGGCCTGAGTGAGAAGAATCTTAGGGAAGGGGCCGTAGTAGCTCGTTCCGTGGTATCAAGTTTTCATTATCCTTTAAATACACCAATATTAGTAAAGCTTATGTTAATAAATTTTAGCTTGCTTTGCTTAGGCTTTTAAGTAGGAAAAATTAAAACATTTGTTTTAATTTTTTTATTGAAATAAAATTTCCGAAACAGAGCTTGGGAGGAAAGGGTTAAAAATGGGTTTTGGCTTTGAGGGAAGACGGGTCAGTACTCAGTCTTCCAGGGGTCTTGGGGGGAAGGAGGCCAGACGGTATCCCTCGGTGATCTGTGTGGTTTTGACAACGAAGGTGGGTTGCCTGCTCTGCCTCTTATGTCATAAATAAACAGGATTATCCCTAAATTTTTTTTACTCTCACTTCATCTTAAATTTCAAGCAGGCTTTACAATTCACCGATTCCAAGCCAATTTCCGCGGATCATTTTAGACAGACATGTGCACGGTCAGGAAATGCCCCTCTCGTAATATTAGTGGCTGTGCCCCCCTCGCTCAAAAATGAAAAAGTACCCAACAATTATGGCGCTATTTTTAACCGATTATGACGCCATCATCGCTAATTTTTCTAATTTTTAGCCGATTTCAATGCTTTTTAAGCCATTTTAGACCTATTTACTTAAATTTCGCATTTTTTGTCCCTTTTTTCTCTTCTTTTTTTCTCTGTTTTCTCCTTTTTCTATTTTTTTCTCTTTCTCGCCTGCTTGCCCCCCCCGTTTCAAAAAAGTTGCCCCCGTGCGTGCCTCTCCCCGTTTCGGAATTGCCCCCTCCAAAAAAACCCCGTGGGAGGGCAATGCACACATAGGTGAGAAAGGGGGGCAGGGTGGGGTCCACCCCCCTAGCCTCGAAATTTTGGGGCCTTCCCCCTAGACGAAAATCTAGGGGGCCCCCTCCCCCCAAATTTCCGATTTTTTTATCCCTGACCCCCCTCTAGATTTTGAAATCTGACCCCCCCCCTCCCCCCTTGGGAAAATTTTAGGTACCTTTTTTATACTAAATTTTCTTCCAAAAACGTGAATTTTCATCACATATTCATGCTTTTACACCCTTTTTATACATGAATATGGCTTTTTATTCAATAAAATGTAGTATTATCCTATAAAAATAACAATTATTAAAGTTATTATGGTTTAAAACTGTTTTGCTTTGGACACCGGACCCCACCTGACCCCCCTCTAGATTTCAAAATTTCGCACCCCGGGTCGACCCCCCTAAAAAGCTAGAGGGGGTCCGGACCCCCCTGGGACCCCCCTCCTAGAATTCAAAATTCTATTTACCCCGGGTAACCACCCCCCCTAGCTTCCCAGACCGTGCTCACCTATGAGTGCACAGGTCTGTTTTAGGTAAAAATTGTAGTAGTATGTAGTAGTTAGTATGTTTTTTTGTATTTAGTAAACAATACCTTCCTCCATCATTTTTTATAGATAAGGTACGGTACCTAAAAAATCATATAGTTTGTTTGACCATCAAATTTATAGTATTTTCGTCGTTGCCAGTTGCTACAGCAGAGAGTCAGTCAAATATAAAATCGCTGCGATCGAGACTTTCGTTAGATTGACTTTGCAGTTTTCAAAAGTAGGCCGAGTCACAGCACAGGGAAGGGGCCCGGATTTTATAATGAAAATTATTACGTATTTGTTAACGACCGACATTTAAGCCTTAAAAATTATAAAAAATGGTCTGTTTTATTTTTCGAAACGGATCCGCAACCTTTGTCCTTCACCTCTAGTTTTCAGATTTTTCGCCCAGGAGCGACCACTTTCCCTTTCTGTACCCTTGATGAGTGGTTGATGAGACCCTTTTTCTAACAGCCGTATCCCCCATAAACTTTTTGCGCGATTTCATTTATCTCCTCTAGCTTTTAGTAAGATGTATGTTGCTTTATTATGGCGACTGGCAAAATAAATTTTATCACTATTGTGGGCCAAATATACCTCAACTGTATAGCATACACGGGCTAGTTGATCCGGAGTGGGGGTTAAACCCATACATGGGCAAGTTGGCCCGGAGTGGGGGGGGGGGTTAAACCCCAAATTAGGGGGAGGGTTAAAATCCGAGAAACGCAAAATACCCATATCGTTTTTTTTCTGGAGTGCATTTTACCCATATAGTTTTTCGATTTTGAAGGAAAAATAGGTTAAAAACACTAATTTTAGGTCAAAAAGCCCTTTTTATTGCATTTTTGAGCTTTTTATTGCTTAAAACATTCATTTTGACCTCAAAACTTAAGTTTGGAGGCAGTTAGAAGTCATTTTAAAGACATTTTTTTTCTTCATTTTTCCAAAATTGGGGGGGGGGGGGTTAACCCCCCCCCCCCCCACTTCTGCGGGGGGGGGTTTGTAAAACCCCACTTCTCACAATTGGGGGGGGGTGGTTAACCCCCCCCAACCCCCCCCCCCCGTGCCCATGTATGGTTAAACCCGGGCTTGAGGGAGGTAGGGGGAGGGTTAAAAAAATCCGACAAAAGCATTTTACCCATATAGTTTTGTGATATGCCTTTTTCCCATATCGTTTTTCGATTAAAAAAATAGGTAAAAACGCTAATTTTAGGTTCAAAAGTCCTTTTTATAGCATTTTTAAGTTTTTTATTGCTTAAAACACTCATTTTGACTTAAAACTTATTAGTTTGGAGTTTGGAGGCACTTAGAAGTCATTTTAGAGACTTTTTCCTTATTTAAAAAAATGGGGGAGGGGGAGTTTAACCTTTTCTTTCCCTACACTCAACTTCTGAAAAGAGAGGGGGTTTACAACCCCATCTCTGAATTGGGGGGTTACGGTTACCCCTCTCCCCCAAACCCTCCTCTACTCCCCGTGCCCATGTATGCTGTATCTGTGTGGGCTGTGTAACATTTAATTATGCTGGAAAGCTATATTTTCATGTTATCTTCTTACTTTTAAATAAAAATTTATTAAATATTTATATTTATTCAAGGGGTGGAAAATGATTTCTTGTCCGACATAGACTGATAACGCTGACAAAGCGAGAAGGAGCGAAAACAACATGCTGAACAAGATACCCGTCAGTCTTTCGGAAGTATTGGAAGTCCGCGCCAAAGGCTTGAACGAAGAGGAAGTGTGGGCTATTCTATCCCAAGCTGTTACCCCATTACATCACGTGGAAGAAAACAGTAGGCTCTAACAAGGGATTGGGCTGGGCTGGGCTATGTCGTTTTTGTGGTTGGTTCAGAATGAAACTGCTGATTTTATAAAAGTTGATAGGCATATTTTTGGATCTTGTTAAAAATTAAAAGAATTTCCTAAAATTAGAAGGAAAGGTTAATACTTTGCCCTTCGCCATGGAGCGAGAGAATCATGAATGTATATCTTAAAGGTGCGGTTCGGATCGGAGTCAAACTTTTTGTCTTTGATTATGATAATTTTTGTGAAAACCTTACCCTTGCCCCATACATGGGCAAGTTGGTCCGGAGTGGGGGGGGGTTAAACCATAGGTGGGCAGCCTCTCGGATTTAGGGGGGGGGGTCAAATTTTAGGGGGGGTGTCCAGCAAGACCCAAATTTTGAGGGGGGGTGTACCCAATATTTCCGCGCTGCCTTAAAATGAGCTTAAAACGCGTAAAAAAACGTAAAACAAGCTTATAAATGCTTTAAAACTGTGTAAGATTAAAATAAGACCTTATTGCAACTTATAAATTTTATTTTTTTAATTCTTTTAATAATAATGTGCAATGGCGCAGTCAGGATTTCATTTCAGGGACGTCGGTCTGGGGGGGGGAAGACAAAGTGTTGTCAAAGCGGCGCGAAGCGCCGCCGCCTGCGTCGCGTAGCGATGCCAGCCGACGCGAAGCGTCGGCCGGGGGGTCTGGGGGGTGTTCCCCCAACCGCCGGAGGCGAAAATTTTTTAAAATATATACTAAAAACGGCTTAAAAATCGTCTCCTGGTGATCGCGTGAACATACATTTTACTTTTGTTTTTTTACCTAATTTCTACATAATTTTCTGTGATCTTAAAAATTCAGTCGGGGGGGGGGGGTTCGGGGAAACAATGCCCCCCGGAGGAGAAAATTTATAATTTGAGGCGCTAAAATACACTAGAAATTTTAATTCCAAATGATACTAATTACAAAATTTAAGGTTTTTTATAGCTATACTATACATTTATAACATGTGTTTAAAACGTTAAAAAAAGGATAATAGTGTTTATAGTAGTTTTATTAAACATGTATGCCTTAACTACTGAATGGGATAATCGATTTGCAATTGAAAAACTAAGATAAATTGCCAATTTAAACTGCCCGCGTAGCGGGGAAATTTAAACTGCCCGCGTAGCGGGGGAATTTAAAGGTAATAAAAGATAATGAATGGGGAAATAAGGTAATAAACACTCCGCGCGAAGCGCGGAAAAATTTTTTAGTCCTTTTATAACACTTAAAAATTTTTCTTTGAGAGGCGAATTTGGGGGGGGGGGGGTGTCCCCGACTACCCCAAATTTAAGGGGGGGTGTCAGCAAAATCCGAACTTTTGGGGGGGGAGGGAAGCCCCCCCCACCCCCCTGCCCACCTATGGGTTAAACCCCAACGTAGGGGGGGGGGTTAAAATCCGAGAAACGCAAAATACCCATATCGTTTTTTTTCTGGAGTGCATTTTACCCATATCGTTTTTCGATTTTAAAGGAAAAATAGGTTAAAAACACTAATTTTAGGTCAAAAAGCCCTTTTTATTGCATTTTTGAGCTTTTTATTGCTTAAAACATTCATTTTGACCTCAAAACTTAAGTTTGGAGGCAGTTAGAAGTCATTATAAACACATTTTTTTTCTTCATTTTTCCAAAATTGGGGGGGGAACCTTTTCTCCCCCCCACTTCTGAGTGGAGTGGGGGGCGGGGGGTTAAACCCCCCTTTTCAAAATTTGGGGGGGGGGGGGTTAACCCCCCCACCCCCCCCCACCCCCCCCGTGCCCATGTATGCCTTGCCCCCAATAGCCCGCAAAATTTTTTTAACAAAATATCTTTAGTGGTTCAAGAGTTATGACCCCCCAAAAATGAAGTTTTTAGAAAATTTTGTACGTAAAAGATTGTTTGTTGAGAATAACGATTTACGTTACAAATTAACGAAGAAAGTGGCTACTTTTTACTTTAATTTGATACCTTGATCGCTAAAATTGGTGCAGTATTTGTCGAGATACTGCGTTTCTCGTACAAAAAACCCGCGATTTTATCGTTAAAAACACCAAAGAACGGCAGTAATTTTGTAAAGTTTGCCGAACCTTTCGTTCCTTCACTTCGTGTTTTTAGCGAAAAAATCGAGGGTTTTTTGTACGAGAAACGCAATATCTCGACAAATGCTACACTAATTTTAAGGATCAATATATCAAATTAAAGTAGAAAGTAGCCGTTTTGTTTCAGTGCATAATTTGTAACTTAAATCGTTATACCCGTAGAGTAAGTTTTCACGTACAGAATTGTCAAAAAACGCCATTTTTGGGGGGTTAAACTCCTGAACCACGAGAGATATTTTGTTACAAAAATTTTTGTGAGCTATTGGGGGCACGTGTAAGGTTTTCACAAAAAATAATCAAAATCGAAGACAAAAAGATTGACCCCGCACCAAACATGGGCAAGTTGGTCCGGAGTGGGGGGGGGGGTGTTAAACCCCAAATTAAGGTTGGGGATGGGGTGAAAATCCGAGAAACGCAAAATACCCATATCGTTTTTTTTCTGGAGTGCATTTTACCCATATCGTTTTTCGATTTTAAAGGAAAAATAGGTAAAAAACGCTAATTTTAGATCAAAAAGCCCTTTTTATTGCATTTTTAAGCTTTTTATTGCTTAAAACATTCATTTTGACCTCAAAATTTAAGTTTGGAGGCAGTTAGAAGTCATTTTAAAGGCGTTTTTTTCTTCGTTTTTCCAAAATTTGGGGGTTAACCTTTTCTCCCCCCCTTCTGAGTGGGTGGGGAAGTAAACCCCCCTTCTCAGAATTTTGGAGAATTAACCCCCCCCAACCACCCCCCGTGCCCATGTATGCTCCGCACCGCATCTTTAAGCGGAAGTGGCAGCGCCAGGTAAACTCCTTTATGTGTATAGTTAGTACGGGAAAAATTTTAACCACGTTTTAAATTCAGAAACCCTAAACACTAACTAAGTTATAATAAGTAATAAGATGTCATTTCGTTGTCAACCGATTACCATTATTAAATGCTATTATTAAATTTTTATATAAAATTTTGCCATTATTAAATGCCTCTCCCCCGCCCAAAAATGAGAAAGTACCCTAAAATTATGGCGCTATTTTTGACCTATTATGACACCAGTTTCGTGGAATTTTCGCAGTTTTAGGCCTTTAAATGCATTTTAAGCCTAGACTCATTTTTATGTAAATTTCGGTTTTTTTGTCTTTTTTTTCTTCGTTTTTCTCTTTTTTCTATTTTTGTCTCTTTCTCCCCTGTCTTCCGGTTTTATTGCCTCTCCAACCTACATGGCCCATATAGTTTTTTTTTCTGGAGTCTGGAGTGCATTTTACCCATATCGTTTTTTTAATTTTAAAGGAAAAATAGGTAAGAAACGCTAATTTTAGGTCAAAAAGCATTTATATTGAATTTTTAAGCTTTTTATTGCTTAAAAACTCATTCTAATCTTAAAACTTAAGTTTGGAGGCAGTTAGAAGTCATTTTAAATACATTTTTTTTCTTTATTTTTCCAAAATTGCTGGGGGGTTAACCCCGTGCCCATTTATGTTCTCCACCCGTTTAAAAAAATTGTAGGTTAAAAATATTCTTACGTAAGGCATACTTGCTAATAAAATATTCTTTTTTTGTGTGTTCTTTTGATATTATGTTTCTGTTACTAGTGTAGTGATAACCTTTTGTTTTTTTAAATATTGTACAAAATTTTTTGCTTATGTAGTAACCGTGTACAATAAATTATTTCTATTTTATTCCTCTTCCTCTCTGGGACCTGTGATAAGTAAAGCATTGACTAATTTAATTAGTCGCATTTTATGTATGTTAGTTAAGTTTGTTTCTTTTTCAGGTGAAGCTAAATGCAGTCTATCTTTGGATACGCTTTTTCTGTTGTCGGATGGAAGCGTGGACGTACAAGGAAGCGAGAGCCCGGAACTAGATGCAGTCCCTCCAGAATTAAACACTCCTGATTTCAACCGGTCGAAGGTCTATGATTGATTTATTACAACAATGATAAACCAAAAAGAATGAATAGAATATCATAAAGATAAAATCATGAATTTTTAAACGAGATGAATTTTAAACGTAAACCAAAGAGTACATTATGTCTGCGCAAAGAATATAATATAGCTTAAATGCTAATAAATGCTTAAATAATAAGGCTTTTTTTGCTACGCAACAATAAATTTGAATGTAATACTAAAAAACTCATACGTGTGCACTGCCCCCCCGGGGTTATAAATGGGGAGGGCACGGGGGGCAACTTTTTTGAAACGAGGGGGGGCAAGCAGGGGGGAAGAAAAAAAAGGAGAAAGAAAGGAAAAGGGACAAAAAACGAAAATAAGGTAAAAATAGGTCTAAAATAGCTTAAATTGCATTGAAATAGGCTAAAAACTGCAGAAATTTTGCAATGTTGGCGTCAAAGTGGGTAAAAAATGGCGTCATAATTTTTGGGTACCTTTTCATTTTTCGGCGGGGGGGGAAGAATAAAACGGGGGGGAAGTCCTCCAATAAAGCGGGAGGGGAAGGGGCATTTTTAAACCGTGCACAGGTCTGCTAAACTAGCCGTTTTTTTATAATGTGCTGAAAATTATGTTATTTCAATAACAACATTGTGCTCGTGCTACAAGTTTAAAAAACTTAACAAAATATTTACCAGATAATTTCTCAGCCCTATTTTTTACAGTTAAAAAAATTAAATATGTTACTGGGGTTAATAATCAACTTCGAAACTTATTAATTTATAGCAAATTATTTATAGTGTTAAGTCGTTTAGCTAATTTATTTTAAACATCATATTATTTCGTAGCTTAGGATCATAGGTGAGCAGGAAATGTTGAGTGTTTTGTGTTCCTTGGTACCATACATGAAGAAGTTGATCTGGACCCGGAGGAGGGAGGGGGTAAACCCGGATATAGCGCGGAAGATTAAAATTCGAGGAATGCATTTTATCCATCCATATCGTGTTTTTTTGGAGTGCATTTTAGCCTTATTGTTTTTAATTCAAAAGGAAAAATAAGTAAAAAAAAAACACGCTAAATTTAAATCAAAACCGCTTTATAGAATTTTTTACTCTTAATTATTTAAAACACTCAATTTGACCATTTATGAATTTTGACGATTTTGACCATTTTGAACACTTATTTATGGCTTGAGTTTGGAAGTAGTTATAAGTCATTTGAAATTATTTTTTTTGTAATTTTCCGAAGTTGGAGAAAGATCAACGCTTTCTAAATTTGGGTAGGTGCTACAAATATAAAAAAGCAAAAAATGGGATTTTGGAAATATTCTTCCCTTGCTGTACAGGCTACCGAAATGTTTCCGGGTGTACCTCTCTCTCCCCACCACCGCCACCCAATGGCGTGCCCAAAATTTTATTTTGGTAAAGTCTGAGGGGCGAGACCCTTTTCTGAAAAGTTACTAAAAGTTTAATTTATTAGTAATATTACTTTTATTTAACATGTAGTGCCCTCACTATTTAATGTCATAATCAATTGAAATTTAGAAAAAAAAACAAAGATAATTATTAAGTTTCCCCAAATACCCAATTTTTAGCTTTTAGTTTTAGTAATGACACGGACACCCCTCCCAATTTTAGGTGTAGTTGTCCGGTTAAGATACTCTTCAATTTTAGGAGGGTGTCGGAAGTTCCGAGATTTTGTGAGGGAGTTGTAGGGCATTTGGTACGTCTTCTAGTCACCAATAGCATACTCCATTGCTTTTGTATGTATTATTTGCGTAATGCCTCTCCTGCAAATTTTTTTAAAATTTTTAGGCTCTGGTGTACGGTTTGGGTAGCTTGCTGGTGCAGGGCTTGGAATTCCACGAGGAGTCTGATGAGCGGGGGGCGGCTATGTCGGGGGCCAGTCCGGAGCTCCTCTCTCTACTCAACCTGATGAAAGTCAAAGAGCCGGGAATTCGGCCCCAACTCTCCAGATTGAGTCAGGTACGCCTCTTTACGCCTTTTGGGATACCAGTAATAGGCGCGTTGCAGCTACGCCTGCAGTAATTTATATTTAAAAAATAGTGGTTTAGTTATAAATTATAAATTCTGTACAAAAATAGATACAATAAGTTTAAAAAATTGAAATTTTTGGTTTACAATATCTCAGGAAATATAATCCAACAGATTTCGTTGCAGTGAATGAACTAAATGCTATTTACAATCAAATTACATGGAAAAGTATTAAAACTCCACTATTATATTTATTTTAATTTGTTAAGTAGCTGAATCACTTACTAGTCATAGGTGAGAAAGGGGGGGCAGGGTGGGGTTCACCCTCTCCCTACCCTAAAAATTTTGGCCCCCCCCCCCTGACGGAGAGTGCTCGTGACACCACCCTCCTCCGAATTTCCAAATTTTTTACCCCTGACCCCCCCGCTTTATTGGAGGACTTCCCCCCCCCCCCCGTTTTTGGTCCCCCCGCCCCGAAAAATGAAAAGGTTACC
>JASAMX010019528.1:0-17310 GCA_030248175.1 Microlaimidae sp. YZB2_3 | reverse complement strand
GTCTTAATTTCAGTTAATAGTACGTTCATCAATTTTTGCGCGTTTTTTCAACAAAAAAAACAAAGGTGCCTCCACAGTTGCAAACACACTATTCAAACAAACCTTATTCAAATTATTCCACCCTGATTTTGGTCGATTCTATCTCGAATGTATCAACATTTTGCATTATTACGTGGGGAGACAGTAATCATATTTTTATACGACGAATATATCCTTAACACATAATTTATAATGTTGAAAAACGTATCGTGAAAAAATGCGCTTGTGTGGTGAAAAAATTTCAGTCAGAAAACTTGAAAATATGTAGGCTCACATAAATCAACACAAAAACTTAAATTAGTTATGTAAAATATTATAAAATTATTTTGAAAAAATAACTTATTCAAAATTAAGACCCACTGAACTTTATAATTATAATAGAGTTTTAAATGTTGCAAAACCAAAAAGATAATTGTGCGAAAACAAAGCCTTGTTAAAGCGGCTTTTTAAAAATTAAGGTATTTTCAGCGGTAATTTATCAAGTCTATATCTTAGTTATCTTCACTACGGCCCACTTAACAAAAACTTTTAAATCATTTTGAACAAAAAACTTTAAAATCATTTAAAGAAACCTCCAGGTAAAAAGGTTGGTTTTTCTGAAGTCCAAAGCACAAGGCGCAAGGAGCTGTTTGTGTAAAACACAAATCTTAAATGTATTATTATTAGTATTATTACAAGAAATGCAATCTTAGGGGAATTTACTTAATTTTGGCCAAGCCTGAAAGTCGGCCACTAAATTGAATGTTAAAAAACGGATTTTGTTAAAAATTCCGTAAAAACTAAAGCAAAAGAAACAATTTGATTGAGAATTATACGCAAATAAAATCTAGCTGACCGCGATATTTGCAGTATTGAATCGACTATTTAACAAAAAAATATTCAAAATTTTTTACTAAAAGTGGGTTAATAACAAAGATTAAAAACTGTATTTTATTAATTATTTATCAAATTACTTAATTTGGAACCTAAATGCAAATTTTTTATGGGCTAAAATGTTACTTAAAGGCCCGTTCACACTTACGCACAATGCACGATGCACAATGCATTATAGTCTGTTCACACTTACGCACAATGCATAATGCATTAAAACGAATTTTCAGCCAAAACTATTGTTAAATACGGTTTAAAATGCTTGTTTCTCTTATTAAAAAACGAAATCTAACAAAGAATAGCGTTGCTGCAAATCCAAGTTGACAAAAAACTCAAATTGACTGATTTTGGGATAAACAATCCTGAATATTAGTCAACAAAGCTAAAAAAAGCTAAAATATCGTTCTAAAATCACTCTTTTTGTATTTATTTTTGCATAGAATTATGTTTTATAATTTGGTAGTCTCACTATGTTAACTTTTTATTAAAATTTCTCACACAACCTCCATCTTTATATTATATTTGTGTAAACACAAAAATATGTTTTAAGTTTTATGTATAATGAAATGTGAAGTCGTTTCTTCAAGAATATTTATTATTTGATTCGTTTGTTAAGCAGAAGAGTTCTCAACGTACGTACGTTGCGAAAAAATACGTACAAATTTTCGAAGCGCGCTGCTACTCGCACAAAACTTGGAACGCCGTTCCAAGTCCGATAATGCATTGTGCATTGTGCATTGTGCGTAAGTGTGAACACCTATTTTCGGAGTTTTAATGCATTGTGCATCGTGCATTCTGCATAAGTGTGAATGGGCCTTTATGTACATTTTGTGAAAAGGTTGAATAAAAATTCTCTGCGTTCTTATTCGTTTTTTAAAAAACTTGATTACGGCACAATTTTAATTGGTCCCTCATGTCTTCATTCTAATTTTCAGCGTCAGCTAGATATAATTTAACCATAGAAAATGTTTTTTTCTGCATTTTAAAAATAAAATTAAACCTAATTATTTTAAATTTTAAACATTTTACTTTTTCCGGTTTCCCCAAATTTTGCCCTATTCTGAAATTGGTTAAAATTTTATTTGTTGAAAAAAGACGTTGGAACAATAATCAATTATTATGGAAACCGCATTACGCATGACAACCTTTATCCATTCTTTCGTAAAAAATATTTTAGTGAAGAAGATTTATTTTGCCCCCCCTCCTATTTCGCTCTAGACAGATTTCATTTTATTTAAAGCTTTTTGAAAATCACTTCTTATTGTATAAGAGTGCATTTAGAAGTTAGGCGGCAGCAGTTTTTACCCGTTCCCGTGGTCTCTTGTCATGCTGCTTTCTCGATGAAACCTCTATTTCACGGTGATAGTATCTTCGTCTAACCATTGTGGTATGTAAATTTCAGGACAGTAAACTTTACGTAGCACCCAAGTCGTACGTAAGTGGTACGTAATACTTTATGCGTGATTAGTACACACTAAGCGAGCAAAATGAACTGATTAAACCTAGTACAGTAGCAAATATGCAAATTTTATCTATGCGCATAGAGTAGGAGCAAAATATTATTTGGTATCATCTATAATAATATTACGTACCATCTAAATACGACTCAGGTGATACGTAGATTTTACATACGGTTACTTTACAGTGAAGTTTACACACCGTAATGAGTAAAGAGTATATTACCACTACGGTCAAATAAAGGTTTCACTGCAATGGTATCAATGCTTCACCCTGGTAACCGGGGAAAAGGCAATCATGGAGGATTCAACAGGTTGACATCAAAAATATATAACATTATAATAAATTTAGTTGAAGTTATATAGCCACATGTTGTTCCATTTTTCTTTGATAGTAAACTTTCTAGACGGAACATAAAAAGCAGGAATTTAGTTATATACAGTGCTACGTCTTTATCCACATCACTAAGTTATTTATATCCCATGACGACATAAGCTTTATAAGGCGAATATGAATCGCGCTATAGCAGCCAATATGAACAGCCTGTGATTTTAAGCTGAATATGTAAGTTGAAGCTGAAAATAACAATATTATTAACTTGTACATAACCACTATATCAATTTGTACAAACAAATGTAAATTCAATGCTTGCCCGTGATTTTCATGTTATATATTTTAGTTATTATTGAGCAGATTGTGTTCTTTTTTGGTTTTAGACACGATTTTTGCTCAATTTTTGTACTTCATCCAAATTTAAAAAAAGTCAAATTTCGCTAAAAGTTTGATTTTGGACGATCTAAAACAAATGCCATAGGATTTTATTTATTTTTAAAATTTCTAATTTTGTTTAAAAAATAAAAAAAAATACAGAAAACTAAAAAAACACCTCTAAAATTAACAAATCTAGACTTTTCAATTCAGTGTTTTGATCACAACAGTTCTTTAGTGAAATTTTTTTCAAAACAGCATTTTCATATTTTACTAACTCGCAGAGTCTGGGAGAAGGAATTTATTTTATAGGAGGCTGAGTTAGAATCTCGCGGCCTTGCGTAGATTAGATCGTTTTCGCGTAGTTTTGTTTGCCGCGTTGTTTGGGGCTAGCATTTTTGCAGTTGTATTAGTATAATTGATAGCATAGCCTTTTTTTTTAATATTTGCTTTAAAGTTATTCAGGTTCAATACTGTGCATAGTATTATTTTTTGATGGATTTAAGATGTTTTAGAGTGTGCTTTGAATATTGAAGTTTAGGGAATGCGAGTGATTAGTTTTTTTAGGGAGTTTTTCTTTTGCTTGCTTTCCGTTGTTGGCTCGCTTTGCGGCAGCCGTGGTGAGTGCGGTTTCTCCTGATCTCTCTCCTTAGTGATTTTCGAGCTCGGAGATTCTCTCTTCTTTGTTGCGGCCGCTTTGAGCTGATTGGCGGCGGTGAGTGGAATCTGCGTTTGTGTGGAGGAGGTCTTTTCGCTGGGTGTGCGATCGCGTGGCGAATTTCTCTCTGTTTTTGAAGCGTTTTGTGTGAATGGTGTCTTGCTGCTGATATTAGTTTTGTTTTTGTCTGCGCTTGGTTGCGCGCGGTCTTTTGCTGAGGCGCTTTGCGTTTCGATGTTCTTAGCTTTTTGTTTTGTGAGTATGCTGTTATGTATAGGATATGTATTTTTATAGGACGCCTATTTCAATAATCCTCAAACCAAAAATTTAATTAAATTTTTTGAAATAAAAAATAAGAAGAAGAAAAAGTTGAACCTTAATAATAAAAAAATTTACGCACGTGCTTTAATTATAGTTGAGGCGGTGCCGCAGGGCTAAATCGCTAAACTAAACGATAAAGGAATATCGATTTCAAGATATGAGCGTTATAAAAATGATAATAATAATAAGTAGAAGAAGTTGAACATAATTTACAAAATTTTTCCAACGTTCTCTAATTATAGTTGGCGCGGGGCTGTGGGGCTAAAAACCGCTGCGTGGCGTTTACGCGCCACCGATATTTGTTTGTGTTTTTTTTTGAAATAGGTAAAAAAAACTTTAAATTTTTTTTTCATCAGTAATAGGAACCTTGCACTGGAACTCGGTTTATAAATAAAGTATGCAATATACATAAGCGTCACCATAATGGATAATTACCGTAGCTCCTTTTTATCTTTCGTAGTATGCAGATTAACCGATCAAAAGCGCGCGAAATTTTGATCGGTTGATCTGCATACTACGAAAGAAAGGAGTTACGATAATTATCCATTATGGTGCCGCTTATATATATTGCATACTTTATGTATAAACCGAGTTCCAGTGCAAGGTGCCTGAACCAGAATTAAATAAAAAATTTCTTGTTGTTTTCACCGTTTCCCGCGCGGTTAAAGTAGATAGCGGTGGGAACTGTGCTTCTGCTGTTAATAATGCAGTTCCTATGACGGGCTGTCGTTTGTCTGTTCTGTAAAATCCTTATTGGTGCCAAAAGGCTGTTATTGTGCAGTCAGCAGTTTGTATTTTGATATTTTTTTAATTTTTTATTTTCATCAATAACAAGGACCTAAATGAAAAAAGTGCTTCAGAAGAAAGTTGCTTAATTCTTTCTTTTTTTCAATAAGCCCATGTTTATTTTTGATCAAACAGTAACGAAGGAGGTATATCAATTTTAAGAATTGAGTGTTGGAATAATAATAATAAGAAGAAGAAGGTTTTGAATTTCAAAATTTACCCACGTTCTTTAATAATTTTTGGCGCGGCGCCGCGGGGTTATATCGCCCCGTGGCGCTCCCGCTCCACCCATAAAAGGTACATTACACTTTTTTATTATTACATTAACAGCATATAAATACCAACAATTCTTGTATTTAATATTTCAAATAGTTAATAATAATAAAATAGCTCAATTAGCTCGGTAGAAATATTCCTAATTTGTCAAGATGTAACAGCTAATAAGAGATAGCTCAGAATGGTTCGCTATCAATAAAATCTACCAATGAACAGAATGACGGTGAATATCGTGTCTTGTAACGTTTTCATTTTTTTTGTGAACAAAAAATGGAATGAACTTTCGACGAATTCTATCGCTTGTAATCTATTTTTTTTGTTTTTCGGCTTGTAATGCCGAGTATTTTGCTTTAAGAATATTATTACTATTAACATATTGTTACAGAGCATAGTATGTCATTATTCTAAAAAATGTTATGGTTGAATTATATCTGGCTGACATCGGACCAATTAAAATTGTGTGCAGTTACAATGTTTAAAAAACTTGAAACACAGATTTTTTTAAATTCCATTGTTTTTACAATATGTACAATAATTTGTCAACTTTATTCTTTAAAAAATCTGAATTTTTGTTCCGAATTAATTAATTTAATAAATAATTGTTAAAATAATGTATTTAATCTTTAATGTTGAACCATTTATACTAAAACTTTTATACTGTTTTATTTTTAAATTGTGGATTCAATACTGCAAATCATTAAGGTCAGCTAGCTTTGATTTGCCTAAGACATTTATACAAACCACAAAAAATTGAGAAAATAAGCAATTTAATCTTGTATATTAAGTAGTTTTGGTTCAATATTTTTTTATTTTTTCGTTATTAAACATTCTTTCAGTATAGCATGCAACCAATGCAAGTGATCAACGTTAGGTGTAATTTGCCGATATCTCTCTCTGATTCTTTTTTTATATATTTAATTGTATCTTCTTAAATGGGAAGAATCGTAGGAATTAGGATCTCGTTCCTCGAATCTGGAACTTTCGGATCTTAGTTGATTGGATGCAGAAGGCTCCGGTGAGTTTCCGAACTCTTCCAAGGTTAACGTGTATTGCTTTTGCCCCTCTATCCATAGTCTCTTTTTATCGTCCTCGTGTTTGACATACTGCTGAAGTGCAATCGTCCCCACCAGAAGAAAGCCCTGAGAAGCGTTGAATACGGTGAACAGATAGTGGGCACCAGTTACGTTGCAGCCCCCAATGGTAAAAAACTGCAGCACCCAAGGGAGACCCAGTGTTAGTTGCATTATAAGCCATAGGGATACGGTCCGAAAAATTCCAAAAAAACCGTCCGCCAGTTGCATTGGAACTGGTTTGTTTTTATTTTTCGATGAGTTTTTAAAACTTTTATCAGCCTGAATAACCACGGTGTGGCGCTGACGTTTTGCTCTGGCGCTCTTGTAGAAAATCGACAAGTATCCGAAAGTAGCCAATAAATCTCCCAAAAGCATGAGGCTAACCGGAAGAATTACGGCCCAATCGGTGAAAAGCGGGTTTATCCAGCAAAAATTGTCACCCCTGTTGAAAAACTTCGGATTTCCAAAACCGACTCCCAGGCATATCAGCAACGGAACGCCGAAACACAACAAACAACAAAGGATAATGTTGGTGGACAGACGATGAAATCTTGTCGGTTTGACTCCGGCTTGAGTGGCGTCTCTGTAGTATTTCAGGCCCTGTACCATGGTCCACAGGATCACGCTAAGCAGCAAATAATACAGAACTGAAGCGATTGTTTTGCAGCTGCTATCGCTGAGTTTTATATTTCTGTTGTCCGAGAACACTGTAAAACATAAGAAAAAAAGAAATAAAGTGAAAAAGTAAGGTATTTGCAAATAAAATTTATATGTACCTTCACGGCGTTGTTTGCTTCCTGAGTTTACAAAACTTGTCGGCCACCAAAAATCAGGACTTAGAATTTTTGATCTGAGTTTAAACGTCAGATAAACTACATAAACAGCTATTGACATGACTGATGCTAATGTAAATATATAGCTAACGACAATTATTCCTGTGTCACATAAGGAAGGATCACTCTGAATTCTGTCAACTATCAGAGCAAAGTCTGTGAGGTGAGAACATTCAAAACTGTACACGTCTCCGTCCTGCTTTACATTGTTACACCCACTTTTGTTCCACTCTTCATAGGTCCAAAATCCACCGGAATATTCTGAATGCAATCCGTAATTATAAACCGAGCCTGTTTTAAACTGCAAACTAATGATTGGTCGGTTAAAGCTTGCATCGGGCTCAAATAGGTTTTCTATTTTGTGATTTATAACTGTGCAAGAGGCAGAACCTTCAGATGCTGCGTCACGTTTTCTTAAGCAAGATGAATTGGCGCCTTGAGTTTTATTGCTGGTATAAAGTTTTTGATTGCGGGTGATGTAAAATAGTTTAGTTTTTCGCGTTAGACTAGTATTAAATATTAAAATATTTGACAATTTGAGTTTTATAGATGCTATATCGTTTACTTGTATTGTTTTAAAATCGTGAAGTAACGCAAATCCTTGGTATATACCTCGGTCAACCAAACCCACCACTGGTGTATCAGTGCTTACACTTTTTTGCACGACAAATCCAATATTACTCCCTGTTAAATATGAGCTGGTGTCGCTCCCTGTATTAGCTGCAATGATTGAAAATGATTTTAGTACTCTTGTGGAACACTGATACTGGCTTTGGCTTTCTGCGAAAGTTTCAATTTTTTGATTTAACATATTGTCGGCAACTTTCATCCAAAGTGCAAATGAATCATTAGAAATATTGCTTACTTGGGCTGAATTGTGTAGAATTTTCGACACGTCATTCAGATGAGACGAGCTAAGAGATGAGTTTTTCGTCAGAATATTATTGGTTTTATTCAACACTTGTTTAATGTTGCTGCTATTAATCGCTTGACTAGACAGATTACTTAAAATATCAAACGAAATGGCTGTGGTCTGTATTGGTGTTTTACTAACAGTTGTGAGCATTTTTCTTTTAGTAGAAGTTTTTGTTAGTATTTCGGTTCTAACTGTAGGTTTTTGGGCGTTTGTTTGTAAAGAGCTACAGCAAGTATGACACACAGGTCTAATGGTAGGTGAAGCAATCGTAGGAGGAGGTGGTAAATAACCTTCAGTACAAGTTTTATCTATTATATCGCGATTTATTCGCGTTAAATTAGAATAAATTAAATTGTCAAGGTTAAAAACCCAACCACTGCTTACGCTATCCATAATTTCTCGATTAATGAATGGGCCCGTGGTCACACCAATCACAGATACGCCAATCGATTTCAGTTTATCAGCTTGTACAAGTGGGTTGCCTCCTTGATCATAAAATCCTCGAGCGAATAAAGCTAAAAACTTCGGACAACTGTAGTTCTTGTAAGCAAAAAACAAATTGTATGCTACATTTAATCCATTAGCAAGATTTGAGATCCCCGTGATTTCTCCATATTTAGGATCTGAACCCCAATGTTTTGCAAGGTTAATTTTTCTATGATATATAAAATTTATGTCGCTTGTAAAATGGATCCCACGTAGCGTCGGGGTATGTGTAGTGTCAGAAAAAGAGGAAATCATGGCGGATCCTTGTAAATGATATTTTCCAGATATTACAGTATTATTCAATACTTCCGTTATGATTTCATATGCAACCCCAGATGCGTCAATAAAAGTAGGAAAACCTACAATACCAGAAGATTCGATCATGACCAAAAGTAAAGGGCTGCATGGGTTAGAAAAGTTTTTTGGAGTTTGAGTTGTGACTATGTTTGGTACTGGTGTGCTTGTTGTTTCATTACTGCAACAGCCACCGCAAGCGCTTTGCGTGGTTTTCATAACGCTGGAACTTACAATAGTCGGCGTAAATGTTAAATTGGGGGGAAAATAACTGCAGTTTGAAAGTGACGCAATCCGCGAGGCCAACAGTTCTGCGTTGTTGAGATTCTGGTAATTCCCCGAAATAGCGCCGGTTAAGTTGGTGAGAAAGTTTGAATATACAGTCCGATTCCCTTGAATATATCCGTGACAGCCTACTGCGAGAATCGAAAGGCCGGCGGAACGATAAGCTTTAGCCGCACTTTCAGCGCTATCATAATACGGAGGTCCATTTACGTCGTAACCATCGGAGAATAACAGCAAAATCGTATCCTTCGCTCTGCTGAAGCCGATATAGTAAAAGTATGCTAGATAAAAATTGAAATAGAAATTAGAATTAACAGGGCTATACTTCATATTGTTTATATTTTTGTAAAATTCGGATAGATTAGTGGAAGTTTCCGGTTTCGCGACCAGGGTGACGTTTCCCCACCCACCGTACTGGAGTAAAGTAATGTTAATATAGGGCCACAAATCCCCCGTGGCGGGTAAATTAGAACCTGTAGCCAAATTTTTAATCATCAGTTTAGCTTTGAGCTTCATTTTATCGAAAATATTCGGCATAATATTCTGTCCGCTGTCAAACAAAATAACCAGTTCACTTTGGCACCAGTTGTAGATCGGCATGGAACTTGAGAAACTGGAACTTGAACCATTTAGATGACCACCATTTGAATTCGTGCCAATAAATTTGTTTTGTTCAGTTTTATCTCTTTTCTAAGGGTAGAGTTGTGTTAGTTAGTATAAATTAAAATCTTTTCAGTGCTCTGCCCCAAAATTTTAAATTTTTAACAAATATAGTACTTTACGAAGCCAACTGAGGCATGACCAATTTATTTTATTTTTCTTTAAAATTAAAATTTTTAAAATTGTTACAAGTACTCAGCTAATTGGTTTTTCCTTAACTTAGGGAAAAGTTTAAAAAACAAGAATGTTTAGTTCTTGCGCTTTCCAATTAACAAGAAGAAGGAGCACCCCTAAATTTTTTTAGTTTTAGATAATCAAAAAATTGCTCTTGATTTTTATAACACGTGTCGGTTTTGTGCATGATTATGCTAATATGCTGGATTAATATTAGTAAAACAAAATTTGCCTTTTTATAAAAAATATTATTAATATTTACACAACTCTACCTTTAGTAAATAAAAACTTTCTGGAAATGTAGATTTGAGGGTGCGATTTAGTCCAGTGAAAAGTTGACGGCCCGTTTTATTTTTTATTTCAATAACTATAGCCAAAAAGGTTAATGATGCAAGTAATAAGGCAATTATTTTTAACAGAACAACCTTTTCTGACATTTATAAGCTAAGCGATGTCAACTCACATAAAATTAGTAATTTATTTTTATAAAAAAAATCAGCTAGTTATTTTATTTGTTATTGTAAGTTTGACGGGTACGCGTTTAATGCCTAAAGTAAACACTATTGTTATCTGAAACGTAAGCTTTAAAGCTCGTTTTACTGGGGCATAAAACGGGCGAAAGGAAACAAATTACCGGGTTATTAAAGCCAATAAATATTTAAATGATTTTTAAAATATTTGGCCTCAAAAATTCAATTCAATAATAAACTAGAAAATATTAGTCATAAAAGAATATTACGGCATCAGCGAACAGCTTATGTCGCCCAGTATTCGTCCCAAAATTTTTTTTAAATTTAAAAGAAATAAAAGAGATCTTACTTTCTTTAGCTTTTATTAAGAAAATTGTAATTTATTAGATATAAATACCTTTCCTAAATAAGTTTGTCTTTGAAACTATCCGAACTTTTATAGTGCATTAATTTATGCTTTGGGAAAACTTCCTGGGTTCCATTTATTTCATAACCGTTTTCCCATAGTTTGTATTTTATTTTTGTTTTTGGTGTTATTTTTTTATTTTCACAGTGCGCCATGTGCATCTATTGAAATAGTGTCCGTGTTTCGTCTATTAAAAATACATATTCCTAGTTACATTTTTGTTTAACAGCATACTTTCACAATGTAACAGTTTTTATTAAAGCTTTTTAAGGTTTGAAACGTCTGAAACGCAAAGCTGCGTCTCAGTGGCAATTAAGACCACGCTTGCAACCGGAAGCGCAGAGTCAAAATACAAATACTAATATTCAGCAGCAAGTGACGCCGCAGTTTCACACGTTAAAACGCTTTTTTTTGTTTCAAAAATCAGAGAGGGTTAATATTTTTTCGCCAATGTCGCGATCGCAGCGTCACCTGTGCACTGAAGACCCTCCTTCCACACAGAATATTACGGCGTAGTGATGTTTCCACTTCACCGCCATTATCATGCTCAGAAGCTGTGGCCTGCAACAATTTAGAATGAGAGAATCTCCGGAGCTCCGATGTAAATCACTAGTATGGTGAGAGTTGAGAGTTTTAGGAGAAACCGCACTCGTACCACGGCTGCCGCAATTGTAATGCTTTGAGCCATACAACGGTGTGATAAGTGCAATGCAAGTTTTTTTAAGAAAAACTTTCCCTAAAAAAACTTATTTGAATTTTTCACTTCGCTTGTTATTCCCTAAACTTCAATTAGTTGTTTTCGTTAAAGCACACTCTAAAACGTATTAAAATCCATCAGTAAAAATAATTACATTGTGCACAGCTGTATGTTTTGAACCTTGGTAATAACTTTGTTTTAAAGCATAATATTTTTAAAAAATAAATGTGCTTATTGCTTTTGTATCAATTTTTTTGTATACTTTGTTAATACAACTGGCTTAATTAAATTTTGTCTAGCCCCAAACAACGCGGCTTAAACATAAACTTATGTTCGCGAAGTAAAATAACCAGGTATTCTAATTCTACGCAATTGGTCCGCGAGGATTCTAACTCAGCCGTTCCTATTAAAAGTTTGATATGTAAAAATAAATTCCTTCTCCCAACTCTGCGAGTTCGTAAAATATGAAAATGCTGTTTTGAAAAAAATTTCACTAAAGAACTGTTGTGATCAAAACACTGAATTCAAAGTCTAGATTTGTTATTTTTAGAGGTGTTTTTTTAGTTTTCTGTATTTTTTTTATTTTTTAACCGAAATTCAAAGTTTAAAAATAAATAAAATCCTATGGCATTTGTTTTAGATCGTCCAAAATCAAACTTTTAGCGAAATTTGACTTTTTTAAATTTGGATGAAGTACAAAAATTGAGCAAAAATCGTGTCTAAAACGCGAAAAAGAACGCCCCAATACTGCTCAATAATAACTAAAATATATAACATGAAAATCACGGGCAAGCATTGAATTTACATTTGTTTGTACAAATTGAGATAGTGGTTATGTATAAGTTAATAATATTGTTATTTTCAGCTTCAACTTACATATTCAGCTTAAAATCACAGGCTGTTCATATTGGCTGCTATAGCGCGTTTCATATTCGCCTTATAAAGCTTATGTCGTCATGGGATATAAATAACTTAGTGATGTGGATAAAGACGTAGCACTGTATATAATTAACTTCCTGCTTTTTATGTTCCGTCTAGAAAGTTTACTATCAAAGAAAAATGGAACAACATGTGGCTATATAACTTCAACTAAATTTATTATAATGTTATATATTTTTGATGTCAACCTGTCAATTCCCATGATTGCCTTTTCCCCGGTTACCAGGGTGAAGCATTCATACCATTGCAGTGAAACCTTTATTTGACCGTAGTGGTATATTCTTCTACTCATTACGGTGTGTAAACTTCACTGTAAAGTAACCGTATGTAAAATCTACGTATCACCTGAGTCGTACCTAGATGGTACGTAATATTATTATAGATGATACCAAATAATATTTTGCTCCTACTCTATGCGCATAGATAAAATTTGCATATTTGCTACTGTACTAGGTTTAATCAGTTCATTTTGCTCGCTTAGTGTGTACTAATCACGCATAAAGTATTACGTACCACTTACGTACGACTTGGGTGCTACGTAAAGTTTACTGTCCTGAAATTTACATACCACAATGGTTAGACGAAGATACTATCACCGTGAAATAGAGGTTTCATCGAGAGCAGCATGACAAGAGACCACGGGAACGGGTAAAACTGCTGCCGCCTAACTTCGAAATGCACTCTTATACAATAAGAAGTGATGTTCAAAAAGCTTTAAATAAAATGAAATCTGTCTAGAGCGAAATAGGAGGGGGGCAAAATAAATCTTCTTCACTAAAATATTTTTTACGAAAGAATGGATAAAGGTTGTCATGCGTAATGCGGTTTCCGTAATAATTGATTATTGTTCCAACGTCTTTTTTCAACAAAATAAAATTTTAACCAATTTCAGAATAGGGCAAAATTTGGGGAAACCGGAAAAAGTAAAATGTTTAAAATTTAAAATAATTAGGTTTAATTTTATTTTTTAAATCCAGAAAAAACATTCTATGGTTAAATTATATCTGGCTGACGCTGAAAATTAGAATGCAGACATGAGGGGACCAATTAAAATTGTGCCGTAATCAAGTTTTTTTAAAAAAACGAATAAGAACGCAGAGAATTTTTTTTATTCAACCTTTTCACAAAATGTACATAAAGGCCCGTTCACACTTATGCACAATGCACGATGCACAATGCACAATGCATTAAAACTCCGAAAATAGGTGTTCACACTTACGCACAATGCACAATGCACAATGCATTATCGGACTTGGAACGGCGTTCCAAGTTTTGTGCGAGTAGCAGCGCGCTTCAAAAATTTGTACGTACTTTTTTCGCAACGTACGTACGTTGAGAACTTTTCTACTTAAAAAACGAATCAAATAATAAATATTCTTGAACAAACGACCTCACATTTCATTATACATAAAATTTAAAACATATTTTTGTGTTTACACAAATATAAAACATAATTTTATGCAAAAATAAATACAAAAAGAGTGATTTTAGAACTATATTTTGGCTTTTTTTAGCTTTGTTGACTAATATTCAGGTTTGTTTATCCCAAAATCGGTCAATTTGAGTTTTTTGTCAACTTGGATTTGCAGCAACGCTATTCTTTGTTAGGTTTCGTTTTTTAATAAGAGAAACAAGCATTTGAAACCGTATTTAACAATAGTTTTGGCTGAAAATTTGTTTTAATGCATTATGCATTGTGCGTAAGTGTGAACATGTACTATAATGCATTGTGCATCGTGCATTGTGCATTATGCATCCTGCATTGTGCATTGTGCATTGTGCGTAAGTGTGAACGGGCCTTAAATTAACCAATTTTAGCCCATAAAAAATTTGCATTTAGGTTCCAAATTAAGTAATTTGATAAATAATTAATAAAATACAGTTTTTAATCTTTGTTATTAACCCACTTTAGTAAAAAATTTTGAATATTTTTTTGTTAAATAGTCGATTCAATACTGCAAATATCGCGGTCAGCTAGATTTTATTTGCGTATAATTCTCAATCAAATTGTTTCTTTTGCTTTAGTTTTTACGGAATTTTTAACAAAATCCGTTTTTTAACATCCAATTTAGTGGCCGACTTTCAGGCTTGGCCGAAATTAAGTAAATTCCCCTAAGATTGCATTTCTTGTAATAATACTAATAATAATACATTTAAGATTTGTGTTTTACACAAACAGCTCCTTGCGCCTTGTGCTTTGGACTTCAGAAAAACCAACCTTTTTACCTGAGGGTTTTTCTCTAAATGATTTTAAAGTTTTTGTTCAAATGATTTAAAAGTTTTTGTTAAGTCCGTAGTGAAGATAACTAAGATGGTTTTGATAAATTACCGCTGAAAATACCTAATTTTTAAAAAGCCGCTTTAACAAGGCTTTGTTTTCGCACAATTATCTTTTTGGTTTTGCAACATTTAAAACTCTATTATAATTATAAAGTTCAGTGGGTCTTAATTTTGAATAAGTTATTTTCAAAATAATTTTATAATATTTTACATAACTAATTTAAGTTTTTGTGTTGATTTATGTGACCGTACATATTTCAAGTTTTCTGACTGGAATTTTTTCACCACACAAGCGCATTTTTTCACGATACGTTTTTCAACATTATAGATTATGTGTTAAGGATATATTCGTCGTATAAAAATATGATTACTGTCTCCCACGTAATAATGCAAAATGTTGATACATTCGAGAAGAATCGACCAAAATCAGGGTGGAATAATTTGAATAAGGTTTGTTTGAATAGTGTGTTTGCAACTGTGGAGGCACCTTTGTTTTTTTTTGTTGAAAAAACGCGCAAAAATTGATGAACGTACTATTAACTGAAATTAAGACCGGAACGACCTGCGTGCTGCGTGCCAACCATACTTAGGAAATTATTTTTAACTTGACTTTGATCGATCTGCACATACACAAATCGTCCATTTATGCATATTGGAATCATCGATTTTCATGTGCAAAAATAACTACTGTACATGCAAAGACAAAGTTCTTCTTCTTTAGTTCTATGCATGACACAGTAGTGATGTTTCCACCCCTCCCCCAATCTCCTGCCGGGTCATTAAAAGTGGATTGAGCACCGGAGCTCCAAGCTTCGTCTTTCAAATGAGCAATTTTAAGTTTATTTAGTCTTGATTTTCTAAAAGTTATTTGAAGAATTACCACGAGTAAGTACGCAAGGCAGGATGTGTACAAAATAAGTGACAAACAGGTAAAAATTTCCCCTGTTGTAGTATGAGTGTTGTTTAGTGTTGTTTCTATTATGGATAGTAGTCATCTTCTGAATAATTGTCACAAAACATTGACAGGATCAAAACCACATTGGCATATAATATGTATACAATACAGTAATCATTTTCATAACGTGCTTTATTGGTAATTAAAACTAGAGTTTTTGTTATGGCGTGAAAATTTTGCAGTTTTTAAATTGACAACTTTTATTTCTTTGAAAATTAATGTTGCAATTCAAAGAAGTATCTTTTAATTATTGGATTCGTACTGTAGTATCTCGCTTAATTTTCATATAAAAAACCAAATATTTGTTTTATTGATTTGTCAAGCATCATTGATCATTTTAAATCAAATCAAATGTGTTTATTCTAGAGGTTTTAACAACATAGCAAATATCACACCGAACCGATCACGTTTGCTAGTGATTACAAAACCATGACTTTATCCAGAGAATGACTCATAGGCTTAAATTGTTTTAAGCTCTAAGATGAGCCATTAATTACCAAGACTTTTTTAAAAGTAACCACGGAATTTTGTTTAAAAAATTTTTAAAAATTTCTACCTCTCGCCAATATGATTATTCGCAGCTCACGTCATTTAAAGCGGTACCAAAGTTTCAGAACTCCGCCCTTTAAGGTAGAACACCACTGTTAGATTTTGACGGCCGATATTTTCTAATTAATTTTTACTGACGTAATTTGACCTGCTCATTCAATTTTTGACATTCATTTTTCTTAAAAAATTGTTATCGTCCACAATCATTAAATGACACCAATAAAATACGTGTCAAAAATACATTATATTATGATAAAATTCATTACCAAAAATATTCTTTTTTTTTTCATTTTTCATTTAGCGTATCTTGAATAAAGAACACTTTTTTTAATTAAAAAGTTAAAAATTAAAAAAAAAATTATTTTCGACCGTTAAAAATTGTGCCTGCGAGACACTTGAACCTACGGGTCCAAGGATCCGAGTACGACACTCTACCACTCGGCTACTTGCGAGATCTCTCTCGTGGAAGGGTATTTTTAAACAAATGATTTCCAAATCCAAATGTTGAGTTTCTCGGTGTCAAATCAAAAAAATTTAAATGAAAATTTAAAAATTTGATTCGCTCAGGTTTTAATGAAAGTTTGGAAATAAAGAGACACAAGTCTAATAAATACTTTTAATTGTATTGATTAAAAAACTAATTCACGATTTTTTTTTCTTTGATTTTTCTTTGAGAAATCATCAATTTTTTTTTTTAATTTTTTTAAAATTTTGAATTACGTTTTACTCCGAACCACATCTAAACGTTACCCTTTCTTTTTTCGTTTACTTTCTATAAAATTTCAGGAAAAACTGAGCGAATCAAATTTTTTAAATGGCCAAAACCTGTTTTTTGCGTTTTAAATTCATCAAACTATATTTCGAAATAGAACATTCGGTAAACGATAAAGCTATTTCCGTTGGATACATCATAATCTCGTTTTTTGATCGCACTATATATTTGTCAGACAAAAATTAAGATCTAAGTTGATATTATATCTAACTTTTAGTAAAAATCGTAGTAACTCATTTATTTTATCCTTAAATGAGTAATTTTAAGTTTATTATTGACATTGAAATATTTTTAGATTTTATATTTGGAGGTGTCGTCACACTAACTTGAACACTGAGTTTTTTTCTTCTTTTAAATTATATTTAAGATTTTTTAACTTTTTATAATAATTTTTTTATATATTTT
>JASAMX010019523.1:0-14815 GCA_030248175.1 Microlaimidae sp. YZB2_3 | reverse complement strand
AAAAAATGAGATCTCAACAAAACACAATGTGATACATCAATAAATATTTGTTAGAAAATAAAGAAAAATGAATAAAGGGAAGAAACATATAGAGCCCTGGGGCTTCGTTAAATGTGTCTATTAAACTTTAAAAAAAGTTGAAAATTTACATCATTTAATCTAGTTTTAAATAGATTTAAGTTTTTCAAATTAACAACTGTTTGGGGTAATGTGTTCAAATATTTGGTCACTCTACATGAAAAAAAGTGAAAAAAGGTGTCTTTTTTAGCAATTTGATTTGTTAATTTAAAATGATGATCATTTTTTCCTTTATAGTATGCCCAACTAAAAGGGGGGTTTGTGTTCTTTTTTGGTTTGGGTTTTGTGTTGTTTTTGTTTCAAATTTTCAAAAGGTTTTAGGCGCCCCTGGCTTTCTAGATCGTTAAGTTTTTTTTTTGTAAAAAATATTTTAAATTTTTGGTTATTATTGTTTCTTCTTTCTACTTCTTATTGTTGAGTTTTTTCGTTTCTTTATTTTTTTTTAACTTTGTGTTTACCCCCCATTTTCTAAAAAGGCGTTTGGTGTATCTTCTTTGTGCGCGTTCTCTTATGACAATCTTCTTTAAGGGGTGAGGCGACCACACTGGAGTGCAGTATTCAATTATAGGTCTTATGTATGATTCGTAGGCGGTTAATAAAGCTTTAATATTTTTAGTTTGAAAACAATGAAAAATAATGTTCAGGGTTTTAAAAGCTTTTTTAGCAATTGTTTGGCAATGTTTAGATGATTTTAGGTCTTCAGATACTTCAATACCAAGATCACGGGCTGAATTTTTTGAAATTAATTGAGTTCCTTTTATAAAAATAGGTTGTCTAGGGTTTTTGTATCCAACATAAATTATTGCACATTTATGGGTTGCTATTTCCAATTGCCATTTTTGGGCCCAATCAACTAACTGATTAACTGCGATTTGTAAATCAATATTATTTTGCGTTTTGTGGCGAACCTGGTACAGTTTGACATCATCCGCGAACAACTTACAAGTGATATTAGACAGAAAACCAGGAAGATCGTTGATAAAAAGCAAAAATAAAAGTGGTCCAAGGACAGAACCCTGAGGCACACCAGAAATAACATCACATGATTTTGAAGAACAATCATCAATTACTACTTTTTGTTTACGATTACTTAAAAAAGCTGAGATCCAAGCGTTTAGGTCTCCTTTGATTCCATATGAGACAAGTTTAGAGAGCAACTTATTATGGCATACGGTGTCGAATGCCTTGCTAAAATCAATGTAGATAATATCAACAATTTTATCTTTTTCAACAGCTTTTGTCCAGTCGGCTAAAGATTCTAAAAGTTGAGAGCAGGTCGATTTGCGACGAAGAAAGCCATGTTGCGCCTTAGTTATTAAATTGTTTAGACTTAGAAAGTTAATAAGCTGATCATATATGCAAGATTCCATTATTTTGCAGGCTATACAAGTTAAAGAAATCGGACGATAATTATTCGGAATACTAGGACACCCTTTTTTATAAACAGGAATAACTATGGCGGTAAGCCAGCTGGGCGGTAACTTGTGAGTTTTAAAGGAGATTTTAAATAAAGTTGTTAAAGGTGATAGCAAGGAATCAGCTAAATTTTTATATAATATAGCAGGCAAATTGTCAGGAGTCCTACTGTTTTTGTTTTTTAATTTCTTAATAGCTTTTAGAACCAGTTTTTCAGAAAATTTAATGTTAGTTATATTTTTGTCGTCAGAAACTTTTTCTTCAATAGTGTTTTCAACTTTGTTATCTTTTGTAAAATTTTCGCTAAAACAAGTATTTAAAATTTCACACTGATCAGACGGATTTGTTATTAATTGTCCATTCTTATTAAGCAATGGAGCTATACCTGTTCGATCTTTTTTAAGGTTTTTAATAAATTGAAACAATTTGTTTTTATCGCCAAATTCTAAAATTGTTCTTTCTCGCTTTTCTAAAAATTTTTTTACCTCAGATTTGTAAAGTCGATTTAGTTTATTATATTCAAGTTTTGCAAAATTTTCTGCACGCTTTTTCCAAAATTTATATTTTTTAAACTTAATATTTTGAATATATTTTGGATATTCAATGTTTGGTTTGTTTTTTGGTTTACATAATGGTACAAACCTTTTAATGGCGTCATCAATGTAAAATTTTAATATGTCCCAGTGAGTCTCAACCGAAGAACTTAATTGAAAAACTCCATCAAAATCAATACTTTGTAAATATTCATTCATTGCTTTCCAGTTTGCCCGCTTAAAATTAGGAAAACTTAGGGACTTTTTTGTTTTAGAAATCTCACCTTTTATGAAAAAATCAATACTACAGTGGTCACTATTAAAAACTGGTTCAGTAACCCTAACATTAAAACAGTGTAGTTCATCGTTACAAAATATGAGATCAAGAAAGTTTTCATTTCTGGTTGGTTCAGATACTAGCTGAGTAAAAGATTCTTCAAGAAAAATATTCGAAAACAAATTTGATAAGCACTGATTAGAATTACCATTTCCTTTCCAAAAATTATCAACAATATTAAAATCTCCAGCTAAAATTGCTGGGTATGAAACTTCGGACAGCAGACGAAACGCTTCACAAAACAGTTCAGAGTACTCGATTGAGCTGCTGGGAGGCCGATAGAAACAAATTATTCTACATGGCTGTTCACCAATTATGTCAACTGAAACCAGTTCCAAAGTGCTAAATTTATTTGAAAGATTTACTTGTGTACTTTTTATGGTTTTTTTAATGAAAATAGCAACCCCACCCCCATTTTTATTATTTCTATCCTTGCGATAAATGTTATATGTTCTGTTTTCGTTTAGCATCGAGTTAGTTATTTCGTCGTGCAGCCAAGTCTCACAGAAACTTAAAATATCATAGTGGTTTGAACTAAGAAGATGATTAAGAGTATTACGGTTTTCAAAGCTACTTACACTACGAACATTAGCAAATTTACATTTAAACAATTTTTGGGAATCTGAGCTCTTATAAAAAGTGTTTCTTCCCGTTATTCTTTTGGCAGCTCGGTGTAAGAAGAAACTTTGACCCACTTATTTAAACTACAATCAAAATTAAATTTCACATACATATATTTACCGTTTTCCGATCTAATTGCATAGCTAGTGTCTTTGATTCCGTTTTCTTGCAATTTTAAAGTTGCATCAAAGGCTTTTCTGCGCATATTCTTAAACTCGGCAGATTGCTTTCTTTGCTCAAAAGGCTGTGACGGTCTTATTTTCATCTTATTCACGTTAACTTCTGGATCAGAGATAAGTTCATCCCAGTGCCGAAGTAGATTTTTTGCATGTACCGGACCTTGCCCATCGTGGTTGAGCATAGTTATTTTGACAAGTCGGTTGTAGTGCGGTTTACGCTGACGGCCCAGGCGTTCGGCTCCCGCAATATGACGCCAGGATTCTTCTAAGCCGAAACCATTAAAGAAATCTTTTAGTTGGACAAACAAATCGCTGGGTTTCTCATTTTCTTTTTCGGGAAAGTTAGATAACACAATTTGTGTTTTCATATCGCGCTCATATAAAATTTCTTTCAGCTGTTGATACCCTGGTGCTGCTGGAAGTCCACGTTTGGTTGCTTCAGCGTAGGACGCCGGGGATTTTTTCTCCAAGGTTTCCGCGAGCGAGCTCATTTTCGCCAGAAGCTCAGCCATGTTTTCTTGAAGAGTTTCGCACGTTTTTGAAAGGCTGGAAATTTCAGACGAGTTTTTTTGAACTGCGCTTGTCATTTCGTCCGGGTAAAAAGAAGTTTCAGAGGTTACTGAAAATTTCCGTGGAGACATACGGCCTGGGGGAATGTTACAGGCGTCTTTTTTACAGAAAAAACGAAACTGATAGTTCGGCAGCTCAAATAAGCTTTTTGTAGAGGCATTAGCCTTAAAATTTGAAAGTCCCAAGCACTTGTAGTGGTACACATCACCACAGTTGAAGCATTCAACGTGGCTTAGGTGAAGCTCACCGGCTGGTTTAGAACAAGCCGTGCAAGGAACCGGATCTTCGCAATTGACAGCAAGAGTTTGAGAAGTGTCAGACTGTGACTCATTCATCGTTATTGTTGAAAATAAACAGTGTTTTCAGAATTGTCCGTTAGGTTCTCTTCTGTAGTTTAATCAAAGAAGATACAGAGGATTATCCAACGAAAGGGCCGCGGGGCCAAAGAAACAGACATTTCGGCGCCAAAAAAATTTGAAAATTTAAAAAGTTCGGCCATTTTATATCGAAATTTAGCAACAATAAAGCGGTAGAAACACGTCGAAAGTTGATAAGATGAAAATAAATGAGTTTAGCTAAGCATTTTCGCAGCTAACAAGCAAATCTTAGTTATAATAAAAGCAATATTGTACATTTTAAATTTGGAATTCAGAGAAAGACAGAACAACCAACCGCCGTGCATCGTTTAAATTCTTATATATATTACACCATTACAAAAAAGTTTTTTCTGTTGTTTGGGGGGGGGGTCTTTGGTGATTATTTTTTTTTCCCTTTATTTCTGGTTTTTGGTAAAAAGTCCAAAGTAGAAAAATCTTTTTTTTTTGCTTTCCACAAGTTTTTTTTTTTTTTTGTGTGTGGCGTATATGTGTCTTTTGGGCGTCTTTTCCTTTTTTTTTGTGGTTAGAGAGCCTTGTCTTTTCTCTTTTTGTTGTTTTTTTTTTTTTTTTCACCTCTCTAAAAGTCGCTAGAAATTTTTTTCTGTTTTTTTTATACTTTTTATATTTTTTTTTTGGTGTGGGGGGCGTGCACTCGTTTGTTGTACGCCAGCAGGGGGGCGGGGGGAATTTTTGACGTCTTTTTTTTTTTTTTTTTTTTTTTTTTTTGTAAATATATGAGAGGCAAAAGCGGCAGTCTTTTTGGGGTTTTTGTTGTGGTTTCAGAACAGTAGGGTGGTTTTTTTTTTGTGTTGTTTTTGCTGGTCGCTGACTCAATAAGATTTTTTTGGTTGGAGGGTGGTGTTTTTTTTTTATTGTAATTGTGTTAGGGTTTTTTTGGCCCCCGTACCAAGAGTGGGATTTTTCCAAAAGCAAATTAGGGTTCGCATTTGGGGGACCCGCACAAGAAAGTGTAGAAGCGCGTTTTCTTTTTTGTCTTTTCCTCCCCTGTTTTTTTTAAGCGCACTATACTTTTGTGTCGTGTGCGCACACAATTAGGGAGCCTCTACCTCCCACATAATTGGGGCAAATCATTTATATATAAAAGAAATAAAAAAGGCTCTAATGAACTTCCCTTGAGGAACTCTCCTAAAAAATAAAAGAGGCACCAACTAAAGTTAACATTTTTCCGAAAATCTTCCTGTAAAAATTTCCGTGAGGAAATTTTTACAAGAAGATTTTCTTAAATACAATCGTTAACTATAGTCAGCGCCTTCGTTTTTACATGCTGCGTTCAATCATGTATAAATTGAAAAATCCAGACGAGAAGTTCGTATTTGATACCATAACGAGAAAGTTTTTAAATAAGTTTGTTGTGTGGAACGCTATCGAAGGCCTTACGATAGTCCATATATATTGCATCGATTTGTTTTTCACTCGTAAGGCTTTCGTTTTTATTTCGATTTTGTTATGTATTATTATATTCTTTTACACTTTTTATACTTGTTTGTATTTGTTTTTCTTGCCTGTTCCTGTGTATAACGGGTGGCGCGAGAAAGTGCCACAGGGCGATTTAGCTCCACGGCGCCGCGTCAGAAACATCGACATCCATTTATTATATTCCACATTTTTTCTGTTTAAACATAAGCCTTCGGTAAAATTTCCTCCTTCATTCTGATGTATTTTAGAGTATTTAAAGGAGCACTGTCACAAATCAAATTCTTATACCACCCGAGCCGGACAGCTCTCTTAATACCAAACATACTTAATTCAAAGGTTGTGTTTGGAGTGCTCCACTCAAGGCTACGTCAATTCTAAATTTCACCTGGATCGATTCAGTATTAAAGGAGTAATGTATTCCAGCCGATATAGACAGTGCCCCTTTAGGCTAGTTTTCAACATTCTATGAGTTAAATATAAAATGACCTTATACCCTGAAGTCTATACGCTGGAAAAACTGAATAATGAATAAATAAACAAGTCATTTCATTGCCGTTGAATGACTTTTGTATCATTAAAATACTTTTAGCAATCCAAAACAGATATTCCGGTAGAGAAAAAACAATTGGATTCTCCTCTGCCTGATAAACAGTCACCAGGACCAGAAGCAAACAAAGTTTTCAATAAATTAGAAACACCCAAAAACACACCTAAAACAATCGTAAGTAAATCTAAAAATTATTGAAATCATACAGTGTCTAAATACAATCTAAATCAATATTCAGAATTAGCTAACTGTACTAAGTAAAAAATTACAAATGGGTCCTAAAAAGGTTGCGTAATTCTGTTTTCTTTCCAATAAATCATGTGTATTTTTAATCATTCAATGTCAAATGAGGAATACAAGTTTGAGCTATGAGTGTTCGTAGAATAATAGTAAGACAAAGATGAACAAGTATTCAAATTTTTACCACGTTGCCTAAAGTTGATGCGTCATCGCAGAGTTAAATCGGCCGAATAATGAAATTGTTATAAAGTTAAATAAGTTAAATTGTTAGAAAGAATAATGAACAAATAAGCAAGATATTTCGTTGCCGTTATATGACTCATTATAAAATAATTTTAGCAATCCAAAACAAACATTCCGGTAGAGAAAAAACAATTGGACTCTCCTCTGCCTGATAAACAGCCACCAGGAACAGAAGCAAACAAAGTTTTCAATAAATTAGAAACACCCAAAAACACACCTAAAACAATCGTAAGTAAATCTAAAAATTATTGAAATCATACAGTGTCTAAATACAATCTAAATCAATATTCAGAATTAGCTAACTGTACTAAGTAAAAAATTACAAATGGGTCCTAAAAAGGTTGCGTAATTCTGTTTTCTTTCCAATAAGTCATGTGCATTTTTAATCATTCAATGTCAAATGAGGAATATCAAGTTTGAGCTATGAGTGTTCGTAGAATAATAGTAAGACAAAGATGAACAAGTATTCAAATTTTTACCACGTTGCCTAAAGTTGATGCGTCATCGCAGAGTTAAATTGGCCGAATAATGAAATTGTTATAAAGTTAAATAAGTTAAATTGTTAAAAAGAATAATGAACAAATAAACAAGATATTTCGTTGCCGTTATATGACTCATTATAAAATAATTTTAGCAATCCAAAACAAACATTTCGGTAGAGAAAAAACAATTGGACTCTCCTCTGCCTGATAAACAGCCACCAGGACCAGAAGCAAACAAAGTTTTCAATAAATTAGAAACACCCAAAAACACACCTAAAACAATCGTAAGTAAATCTAAAAATTATTGAAATCATACAGTGTCTAAATACAATCTAAATCAATATTCAGAATTAGCTAACTTTACTAAGTAAAAAATTACAAATGGGTCCCAAAAAGGTTGCGTAATTCTGTTTTCTTTCCAATAAGTCATGTGTATTTTTAATCATTCAATGTCAAATGAGGAATATCAAGTTTGAGCTATGAGTGTTCGTAGAATAATAGTAAGACAAAGATGAACAAGTATTCAAATTTTTACCACGTTGCCTAAAGTTGATGCATCATCGCAGAGTTAAATTGGCCGAGGCACTCCTGCTAAAAAGAACTTTAAGTCTAACTTCTTTTTAGAAAATGGTAGATGTAAATCAACAAAAACAAAAGATGACAAAAATAAAAACAAAGAACCAACAACATCAAAGTAAATCAACAAAAACAACAAAAACAAAGAAAAAAAATGAAAAGGCTAAGCATCAAAGTAAATCAACAAAAACAACAAAAACAAAGAAAAAAAATGAAAAGGCTAAGCATTATAAGAACTCAAAAAAATATATGAAAAACGCTTATGAATCCTTAATAGAAGCAACACTAAAAAAACAAGAAAAAAAGAAAACTAAGAAAAAACATAAGATAAAAGATAATAAACCTAATATAAAGATAATAATGGATGATAAAACAAGTAAAGCACAAAAAATTCATATTAAAAAAAAGTAACCACCAATGTTTTTTAAAAGTTACTTACTTATTTTTTTATTTACTAACATAATTAAATAACAAAAATATATTAGTTAGATTTTGAAAAACGCAATACAGTAGTAATAAGCCTTAAAATTCATTCGACTGAAAAACACAAAATAGTAAATTAAAAGTCGTCGTAAACTTGTTTCATTCAAGAAACATTTATTTTCCATTTTATATTTAAAAAATTCGTACAGAGAGCAAGAATAAAACTAACGGTGGCATTCATAAAACGTTTTGAACCGATCCATTTTGAACTGGTAACGTTTTTCACGCAGACTGGCTTTTGATTTTCGATCCCATTCCAGTTTTATGATCGAAACACTGAAATAAACTGAGTCCGTTTTTTCACCCTGTTTTTAGACCCACAGTAAAGGTTTAAAATAATTTTTAATTCGAAATTTATTTATTTTCGATAGCCCACAATGTACATCTAATACAGCAACACCAAAACATGGACTAGTGAACCGGTCAGGGTATTTTTAGACACCGTACATTTTTCGATGTCTAAAGTGGAATGGGGCCAAAAATCAGACTCCGGTTTGCGTCAAAAACAGTCCCAGTTCGAAATAAACCAGGTCCAAAAATGAATATACTGTGCCATAAATATAAGCAAACATACAAATCACCTAAAATTTCTAGAACAATTTATACAAATTGACATAATTTTTAATAAACCAATTTTTTGCGGCTGAGATGTAATTACGGATGTGCGCGCATGTCATTTTTTTGGATTCTGTGGATGCGGATCTTAGACAAAACAGTTTCAAAGTTTATTTCCAGGAAAAAAAACGTAAACATCTCCGATTTGCGAACTAATTACGGGCGCCATAAAACAACAAGAACATGTTTTTTTTCTTTCTAGAATATGGCTCAAAAGCTTATAGTATAATTTTATTTTAATGTTTACAATATTTCTAAAAATTTCTAAACTCATTTTTAATCAAGTAACTTTTAGTTATAATAAATAAATAATGGGTCACAGTTTTTGTTTTTTTATTAATCTGACTCATTATATTTACCCTCTGCTTAAAAAGTAACATATAGGCAAGTAAATCGAGTCACAGTCACCGTCCCTGGGTAACTCCGACATTTTTTACAACATCAATAAACCCAAGCCAAGAAGTTAACAAAAATCAAACATATCATAATTTCCACACTTCTCAATCACGCTTCAACTTGTACCAGGGACTCATTATTTCATCACTTCAAAGTAAAATAGTAATAAAACAATGCACAGTTTCGAGGAATCCTGGCACCTATTATTCACAATTCACCACTCTGGATATACCGTCAAAAACCAGTTCCATACAAACTTGCCAGGTCAAACAAAAAGGATCTTTGTCAGCATTTTTATCAAAATGGAAGAAAAAAGAAACATATGGTTTTAAAAAACAGAAAAACTCGCAACATAAGGTAAGCTAGTTTAATTTTATAATAATTAATATCTCTTTAAATTAATTATTTAACAACAAAAATTATCGTTTTTGCAACACTAAAAATTTAAAAATTTGCTATATACATTTAAATAAGCAAATAAGTGTTTTAATTTTAAAATAAGTTAAACAAAAAATTTTAAATTTTTATTAAAAAATTGTGTTGTTTAAATTGCTTTATGTGTCTTTTTGTTTTTTAAAAAAATGAATGAGACTGACAACAAAACTTAAACTTTTTTAAGTGTAAAACTTCTCTAAATCTAAAAATAAAAAAATTAAAAATGCTATCTCACATTACACAACTAATTATTACATATTACTAAAAATTCTTATCCTTATCAACCAAACTTATATAAACAATAAACACAGCACACATTCTTACATACTTTAGGTTAAATAAAACTTTAACTTTATCATAACAAAAACCAAAAATTTTTTATTTCTTAAAAATTATTTTTATATAAAAAATGTATTGTTATAAGTATTTAAACAAGTATTATATGTATAGTAAAAATCAAAATAACCTAAGAAAACTAATTTATCATAAATTTAGTAATTTATTTAAATAAACACAAAATATGCATTTAAAAACAATAAATAATATACTTATCTTTATTATTTTACCATTTCTTGTTTTGTAAAAGTTTGACGAGAAGAACTAGGTGATGATTCGCACTTCTACTTGGGCTTGTCCAATAACCTATTCTGGTTAAAGTAAAGCGACGAAATAGGTTATTATATTAGTTAGCTTAAGTATAAATTGTTCTCTTAAAACCTTAAAAATTTTTTTTAAAAAAAGTTTGTTTTTTTGAAATCTACTAAAAATAAATGTTATTATTTATGTATAAATAAAATAAATAGCTAACTAATACTGTAGTTGTTACTAACATAAAATCAGAACACTGCTCTACTAACACTTTGTGTATATATGTTTGTTTAATATTGCTACATCTGACCATAATACCAACAAGATTAAAGCACTTAATCACCTCTTACAATGTTTAATCATTAAAAGCCACAAACTTTAAAAACCAACTAAAATTTATTAATTAAAGCTAAAGTCTTCCAGGCTGAAATTAGAGGCGTTACCGCTCTCCGCCAGGAAGAAATAAACAATAAACCCGTGAGTGAGAAAAATTTAAAAAAAGTTTTCAACGGTTATGTAACCAATTATTATTTAGTTGCGTCATGTGTTTCTCTGCACGTGATATTTTCTCAAAAAACGAGTGGTTACTTTACCACTCATCTATTTTCACCCTGATAGAATTTATCTTTAGTCTTTAAATAAGAAAACTTACAATAGCAAATAGTTTTACTTAGTAAATCACCATACAAAATGCTTTGTTAATTTTGCTTTCTACACCTAGTTATGGTGAACATACTAAACCTGTTTCTGCACCAACCAAAGTTGTTTTACTTAATCTGCTTTCTGCATCATTTAAGGTGCCAATCTTTAATTTCCCTATTTGGTTATTAAAGGTATCAAAATTAATTTCATCTATACTAGCTTTTTATGTTCTACCTAACCTGCTTCTACGCCTATTTAGGTGTTTTCATTTAACCTGCTTTCTACACCCTTTGTGGTGTTTATGTATCCATTATTTCCTCAAAATTTACCTGTTACTACCTAACCTGCTTCTGCACCTATTTAGGTGTTTTCTCCTAACCTGCTTTTTACACCTTTTATGGTGTTTCTGTATTTGCTTACTTTACCCATTTATGGTAGCTATTTGTTAAATTTTCATGTTAAAAATAATTCTGTAACAAATGTAAAACTTATAATACATTTAATTTTTCAAAAATTTTTCTGCTTAGTCTAATCTTTATTTTTTAATATAATTTTTCAAAAATATATTTTTCAATTATTATATAAATTTTATAATATCGCATTAATAATCTTTAAAAAAAAATTTTTTTTTCCATCAATATATTCTTAAGTAACATCACATAACCTTTCCTTCTATCTTATTAAATAATAATTGGTTACATAACCGCTGAAAACTTTTTTTATATTTTCTCCCACTCGCAAGTTTATTGTTTATTTTTTCCTGGCGCAGAGCGGTTGCGCCCTTAATTTCAGCCTGGAAGACTAGCTTTAGAAAGAAGATGGCCCGGAGGCTAAACGCCGTTCCATACCCGCATCCGAGGCAACCTTCTGAGTTTAAGATTAATTTTGCGTTCGCTGGTTTTAATCTGAGTTTAATTTTGCGTTCGCTGGTTTTTAATTTTACCATTTGATTTAGAATTATATCGAACTGTTTACTGTTGTTATTAAAACTATAATCTTATATTTTTATGTGTCGATTGTGTTTATTTGTTATCAGCAAATCAAACCTAGCTGACCTAGTTGATTTTCAAATTAAATCGACTATTTAACAACAAAGTCAGTTAAATTTTTCAGTAAAAATGGTTAAATAATAAAGATTAAATACCATATTTTAACAATTAATTTTCAAATTACTCAATTTTGAACAAAAATTCAGTTTTTTAAAGGGTAAAAGTTGAACAGTTTTTGTATATTTTCTAAAAAGGTAAAAATTAAAAAAGATTTATGCGCTTTAATTTGTTTTTTTACTGCGTATCATTACGGTCAGCTTATTTCTCCATCTCTTATATAAATTTACGAGGTCAGCCAGATACCTTAAGCATAATTCTATTAAAAATGGTTTTGGTTTAGTATTCTAAACATAGATGAACACGGTCAAAAACCTAGGGGGGAATGTTTACCCCGGGTAAATGACATTTTAAAATCTAGGAGGGGGGTCCTAGGGGGGTCGAACCTCCCTAGCTTTCTAGGGGGGTCGACCCGGAGTGGAAAATTTTAAAACCTAGAGGGGGGTCAGGTGGGGTCCAATTTCCGAAACAAAATACTTTTAAACCATTAAATGTTTAATAATAATTTTAATAAGATAATACTACATTTTTTTGAATAAAAAACGATATTTATGTATAAATAGGGTGTAAAACATGAATTTGTGTTAAAAATTCACGTTTTTGGAAGAAAATTTCGTATAAAAAAGTACTTAAAATTTTCTCAAGAGGGGAGTCAGATTTCAAAATCTAGAGGGGGGGGTCAGGGGTAAAAAATTCTAAAATTTTGGGGGATGTGTGCCCTGGATTTTTTCCTAAGGGGGGGGGGTCGAAATTTCGAGGCTAGGGGTGGTGGACCCCACCCTACCCCCCACCCTTGTAGGCTAATGGTGGTGGACCCCACCCTACCCCCCTTGTTCATCTATGATTCTAAGCATTATTTTACGCATACTATAATGTTTTCCATTTAAAAATGATTTTATGATAAAAATATTGATTATAAACTTACACTTAAATATTGTGTTTATCTTTACTTACACACATTTTAGAGTCTAAAAAATCTAAATAAGCTCTAGAGCTCCGTCCTGAAAATGCATAATTTAAAGCGTGCTTTCACTTGAAATATTATTTAATTATTTTATTTACATTTTCACGTCTATTTTCACGTTTATTTTTATCTCAAAGGAGGTCCGCGAAACCGCTCTACTACTCCTAATATTATTACAAATTTAATAGCTTTTAAGAAATTAGCTCATAAATTACGAAAATCTTGATTTAAGGTGGAGCAATACAGTTTACCTATACAAAAAGTTTGATATAGCAAAACATATGATATTTTACTTTTATTTTAATCGTGATTAAGCTGCAGTTATCCTATTATTGCGTTAAACAATTAACGTTTTTAATTAAAATAATGGACACCTAACACTCAATTGTGGTAAAATCCGCGGGCGCTCAAAACAAGTTAGACACACGCGCGCTCAAGTTCCGCGAGGCCCATGCGCCTTTGTTTTATGACCTGTTGAGGATCAATTTCAATCATTTCACTCCCTTCTTCTTTGTTTCCTTCCTGCCCTTCTTGATATAGAAATTACCGGACAGAGGTGAAAATAATCCGTTTTCTTTTCACCTCCCTTAATCCGTCTTTTCCCTCATTAATTGTTCCGGTAACAACAATTGGTTTTAAAACCAATTTTCACATTACTATTTAGCAACAGGATTGCTAGATAAGTGCACAGTTACATTAAAAGCATACTGGTATCTCCAGGTGTTTTACACCCGAGATACATATCAAGCATGTAAAATCCTCAGGTTTTCAAACCCAGGTCTTGCCAATTGCGTAAGTCTCCAGGCGTTATTGCCCGAGCCGCGATCCGTCAATTTCCAAGCGTGTAAAATCCTCAGGTTTTTTTTAAACCCGGGTCTCGCTTATCGCGTAAGTCTTCAGGCTTTAGTGCCCGAGCCGCGTTTTGTTCGTTTTCAAGCGTGTAAAATCCTCAGGTTTTTTTAAACCCGGGTCTCGCTTATCGCGTAAGTTTTCAGGCTTTAGTGCCCGAGCCGCGTTTTGTTCGTTTCCAAGCGTGTAAAATCCTCAGGTTTTTTAAAAAAACCCAGGTCTTGCTTATTGCGTAAGTCTCCAGGCGTTATCGCCCGAGCCATGATCCGTCCGCTTCTAAGCGTGTAAAAGCACCTCAGACCATATCCGTTCCGCCTATTCACTTAAGTCTTCAGGTGTTAATGCCCAAGCAGTGATCTTTTTCGTTCTGTCCCGCGTCTAAAAATACCTTAGACTCTAGCCGTCTGGGTATCGCTAATCTGAAGTGTAACAAATCTACAGTTTTTCCTGCCTTAGCAGTGATGCTCTTTTTCTTGCGTATAAAAGTACCTCAGACGCCAGCTGTCCAGGTCTCGCTTAAATCCTGTCAGTTTTCAGGTCCTGTGCCCAAGCAGGGAACTTTACGTCTTAAAAAACCTACATTCCAGCCCTATTCCGCGCGGTATTTCTTTCCCATAAGCGGTGTAAAAAAATTCGTCCGCTGCTGTTCATACAGTGTCTTACACCGGCCGTTAAATCCTATCTAGATTTGAGAACATTAAACTTTTTGCCTGATGAGCTTGTAAGCGAAACACGTGTCGTAAGCTAGACCCCTATGGGTCGGGTTTGATGTTCTTACAGACTGCATTAATAAATGAGCAGCTCCTATGAGCTGCAAGTTTATGAATTGTTGTCTGCCACTATCACTAGTATAAATATTTGTCAGTTTTTTAAATAAACTGCTCCTCTCTTCAGTTATATAAACCGCTTCCCTTTAATATCAATATCATCTTATTCCCACTTGGCTAACCTCTACATATGCTTAACCAATTTTTAATGCACTATTATGCAACAGTCGGCTACTACCTGTGCCGCTGAAGTGAAATTTTTGCTTTTGATCCAATCAGTGAGGTTGATCCTTCACCAGCTTCGGGGTCACTACCCGCTATTTGTGGGTAGCGT
>JASAMX010019521.1:0-43328 GCA_030248175.1 Microlaimidae sp. YZB2_3 | reverse complement strand
AAGTCTTCTTATTAATCAAGAAAAACCGGGCCTTAACAAAAATGTCACTTCATACCCGCTTTATCTTTTCTAAAAATTTTGGGTAGTTTTATTTAAAAAAAACTTGGGGTGCCCTGTTTTTTCATCCTTTTTTTGCATCGTATTTTATTTGGTTTACCTTTTCTGTCGTTTTCCAATTTTACATGTCTTATTTGTTCCTCCAAATTTTTGTATGTGTCAGTCAAGGTTTTATATTAAGTTTCCTTTTGTTAATCCATAGTTTTTATTAGTTTATTCATGTAATTAGCGTTTTTTACCTTTAATCAACGTTTTTTTCAGCTCTTTTATCATCGTCTTGCAAAGTTTTATTTTATCATTTGTTCTTTAAACTATAATGATTTTCTTTTAACTCTGGTTATCGTTTTTCGCATATTTTTTTTTATCAACACCCAAAAGTTTTTTTGGTTTAACTCAAAAAAACTACCTGTTTTTTGAGAATTCCTTGTGTTATTATTATTATTTTATTTTTATGAATTACATTATTTTGCCCACATGATATTACAAAAGTACTTCCAAAACCACATTTTTACTTTTCAGAAAATTGACTTGTTATAAAATTAGAATGTGTCCCTTCCGCCCCCGCCCTAATTAACCACAACATTTTAGAAGGAGTCCCAGTAGTTTCAATATTTTGATGGGGTGCAAAAGTAATAGCAGCCATTTAGAAATGAATACAGATTTTTGTTGTTTTTAGCTCAAAAAATTTTTAAAAACAATGGAAGTGGTGATAGTAGGATTTGTTTCATTTTACAATAATATAGAAGATTATCCGAATGCTTTAAACAACAGCGCTTTGGGTTTAGGTTTAAAAGTAAGTTTTTATCTTTCAACTTTCAACGCGTTTAAAGTACATTACATGACACTGATCGTAATGAATTACAGGATTCTTTAAAAAACCTGTAAGGAAAAATAGTTATTTATCAAGTTATAAAATAAATTATAAAAACCATAAAAAGTTTGGAAATTAAATCAATATTTAATTTTAATAATACAAAAAGAATAATACGTTCGTTCTACACTTTATTTTTTCAAGGATTTACGTATTGGATGCTATCAAATTTATTTTCGGGTTTTCAAATATTTTAAAAATTTAATTAACGTTTAGGGTCTAACAAACAATTATAAAATGATCACATTATCAGACTTGTGCTCGCCCCCCGGGTTTTATTGAGGGGTGGGGGCAATTCCAAAACAGGGGGGCGCGGGGGGCAACTTTTTTGAAAAGGGGGGGGGGGCAATGAAACGGGGGACAAGCAGGGGAGAAAAAAAAGAGAAAAAAAGAAGGGAAAAAAGGGACAAGGAAAGAGAAAACAAGGTAAATATATGTCTAAAATGGCTTAAAATACATTGAAATAGGCTAAAAACTGCAAAAAATTCACGATGATGGCGTCATCATAGGTCAAAAAGGGCGTCATAATTTTAGTGTACTTTTTTCATTTTTTTGGCGGGGGGGGGGGTGCAATAAAACGGGGGGGGGGGGCAAATCCTCCAATAAAGTGGGGGGGCATTTTCAGACCCTGCACAAGTCTGCATTATTTTTTAAAAAAGTATTGCACCTAACCTTTCACCTAATTTTAAGTATATTAACTTATTTGATGCCCAATATTGTTTTATTTTTTATCATAGAATGCAGAACTAGCTTTAAAAAATCTTAACAACACCGTGGGTCTTGACAAATTAGGATTAGTAGAAGTTTTTGAATGGATATCCATGATTCGGCCATTTTTTCGGAGCACCAAAGATCCGCAAGTTGTGAAAAATGTGCGACAAACCAAATTAATGTTAAAACCGTTTGTGGAGATTTTAGGAGTAAGTTTGTTTTTTTTATCTTAAGAAACAGAAACTATGCTAAACACAATTATTGTGTTATACCAGTAACAGTAAGTAGTATTTTTCTACTTCTTTAGAGCACTTTAATGCTTTTACAAATACAAAGTTTATGGCAGATTGTTTTTTATTTGTCATAATAAAAGGACAATGTATACAAATTGCACAAACATTAGCAAGTTTTCTATGCTCATTTGGTTCTTGCGTCTGCGTGAATACTTCAGCAATCTATTAACATAATAGAATTTGTAAATTACAAAAGGCATTACAAACACTTATTGGCGTTGCTGTCTTCTTGGCATGGCAATGTCTTTAAAGTAAAGTAAGTAACCTTCGGTAACTGATTCTACAAATGACTTCAAATAACCATCAGTGTCTTGTCTTTTAAACAATTAAGTACAAAATCTTCTGGCCATACCATAACGTAACAATTAGGTAACGATCCGATCCTGTGGTCTGGTAGATCTGACCATTTTCTGATCTGATCCAATCCGGCCAGCTTTTTTTTGCCGGATTTTTCTAGTGTCAATGTCAATTATTTTTTTTTTGTTTTTTTAGACTTATAAACTAAAAAAATATACATTGCTTTAATACTATTTGTGCAGCAAGAGGGCCTTGCTGATGATTCGCACTTCCCCTTATCAAGAAGTCCTTAGTCTCAGATCAATACATGAACAACCAATGAAATTGACTAAACATCAAATAAAATTGACTTTTTTTAAAGTTAAGAATTATATATTTTTAAAGTTAAGAATTATATAGTTTTAAAGCAAATGCCAGAGAAAATTTTAAATTTATTTAGTTATATTGAAATATTTCAGATGGCCGTGTTGTTAGTTAGTAGATGGTGGCAGTGTATAAAAAAGGTTCCACAAATAAAGAGTTTAGTACAACTCCAATGTGGAATCATTTGGAAAGAGCCCATTCTCCTGACTATAAGAATTTAGAAGCAGAAACCAAGCCAAAAGATGGTGAGAAAACGGCAGCTGTTCCAAAAAATGCAAAAAATGCAATGTACAACTTGGCTGAGAAAGAAGAAGCAGCGATTTCAATGAAACAAGCAAAGTTGGAAGTGTACCAACGCCGGTATACTGGTACTCCACCAGTTTAAATCTTAAAAACCAAAATATCGATCTGCAATCATCAACAAATGTCCAGATCCAGACTGTGGTGCACATCTCCATGATGTGCATCACCTTTTCAGATGCCCAAACCATCCAACGCGTCACACAATCCAGGACCTTTGGACAAACCCAGTGGAAGTGGCAGACGTCTTGCAGCTGTCTTGAGATCGCAATCAACCAACCAGTTTAAATCGAATTCAAAAAAAGGTTGTCACTTGGATTGTTGATAGAATGCTGCCTTACTCAGTTGTTTATACTACTTTCAAATATGTGCTGATGCGTCGCACCTCCCCCAAACAAGATTAAGTGACAAAATAGACTAAGATAAGAACTGGATAAGGGTTTGTGTTTATGTGAAGGCCTATCAGTATTCTAACAAACTATTTTATGTTATGTTAATTAATTCAAGTATTTGGTGGTCTATTTTATGTTAAAATAACACTTTTATTAATAAGTTAGGGCTATTTTACACAAAAATATATTACAAATTTAATTAAACTACAAGACGAGTCACCAGATCGGATCCAGTAAAAATTTGATCCGGTTGTCAATCGACTTTCAATCCAATCCGATCCGGCCGGATCTGAAAATCCCAATCCGGTCAGGTCCTAGTAACAATGCCAGGAATTTTTTTGCATTTCTTATCATACGTGTAGCACTGAACCCGTATTAATTTCTAAGCTACAATATTGTGTAAGGTATTTATAAATGTGGCGGCTTATAGAATTTTGCGCTGTGGCTTTTCATGTACTTACATGCTAATTTTCTTGGTAATTAAAATAGTGCAAGACACAAATTACTAGATAATGTAACAATAAGACTTCCATCAGAATTAGAATAACATCATGAAAATAATTTGGTGCCTATCTAAAGTTTATTTAACTTTTTTTAGTGTTTTCGGCTGGATCGATTTGTTTTTACTGACACTGAAAAATCCATGGAGTTATTAGGTACCTGTCTTTTTGATCACGGGCTCTACTACGGAGGTCTAGTCTTTAATTTTCCAAAAAAATCCAGGACACGCAGAAATACTCAGCATATGAATTCGACTCTGCCAGAACTGGTCGCCTATAAAATTAGGCTGTCAAACTTGTTGACTGATGGTAACAAACTTTTAATTCAAAAATTAATCCTTAAAAATCCATTATTGTATTATTAATCTTAGATTTTAAAGTTTTCTTTGATCTGTTTTTCCTCGTAAAATTAGATTTGATCACTAACGGACTGCGTTTTTTTGCGTTTTATTGAGCCAAAAAACGTTTGATTTTTATTAGGAAATTTTTAGACCAAATTCAAACTAAGACATTGTGAAAATAATTTCTGGCAGATTCATGGTTTTTTAAGTGTAATAATTAGACTATTTGAAGTGTAATTAATTTAGTTTCTGAAAAAAATACTTTCATCCTTTTATTTTGGTTTTATAGTCGTGTAGTTCATTTTAACTTTTACTAGAATAATTTATTGTTTGATGTATGCTTTAAGGAACATTTCGGATTCAAGATCGGTTGCATAATATGCACCCGAGAAATCGACCTTTTATCGATTTGAAGTACCTTTACTTTGGTTTCTCATTCCTGCAGGATGCTGTGGATCAGGCTATAATAACTCTTCAGACGGGAACTAAAGTCAAAGTGGGAGTCTCGGCTCAGCAGTTCCCCAGTCCCTGCTTCAATGAGGACATGTAAGCTTTCATCATCCCGTTGAGTGACGCCTTTTATACATAAAAATAAATGCTTCCAACTGTTTCTTTTTTACGATTATCCGGATTGGAAAGTAAAATCGTCAAAACTAGAATAGTAAAATTGAATTAGTACCGAGTACAGAGCAAAATTTTGAATAAGAAAGCTTAAAAAAATTATTTAAAAGGAACGCGGTATGTATACGTCAGGGTCAGGTCTTATCCTTACTTATTATGGTCTCGCCTAATCCTGAATTAAATACCACTTTTTAAGTTCTAATTTTTTAAAGTTTTAACACGGCTTGTAAAAATGCCTCAATTTTTTTGGTGCTTGCCTCTGCATGTTATAATTTTTGCTTGTTTTAGATTTAAAAGAGCTTTAACTGGCAACATGCCTTTCTTTATGGTTCTGTCTTTCACTTTCACATCTGCCATTATCATCAAAAATATTGTTTACGAAAAAGAACGTAGACTAAAAGAAGTTATGAAAGTAAGCGAATCGTAATATTTGCCAATATAAATATCTAATGTTGAATTATTGCAATATTGCAGAACTTTCGTTCTTTTTTGCAAAATATTAATTTTGGCTAGAAAATTACTAAAATAATTTATAAGACGTTTAAAATTATAGTCTGCATTTTTATAGTTTAATAAACATTAAGATTTTTCAATTGTTGTTTACTGTAAAATGTATAATGTATTTAGTGCAGAAATATGCATATTTTATTCGCAGTGTCAATGAACGTTCGTAATTTTAGCACTTTTGATAAAAATTATAATAATAATTATAAAACATTTGGGAAATACAGCTTTCCCAAAATTTTTTGCTATACCTAACCTTTTCCTAATTGGGGGGAGGAGATGGATTAAATATGCTATTCCCATTGGTGTAGCCAGAAGGAGGGGGCCTGGACCCTCCCCCCTTTTCAGGTCGGCAAAGGGAACAATTTGAAGTTAGACCCCTCCCTTTTGAGTCGCCAGGGGTAAAAAATAGAGGGTCTGAAACGGCCATTTTTTTAGATTTTCTCGCGCTTTGCTCTGGTCAGCGCTCAATTAATTGATCTCCACTTCCTAATTTCTGTTACTTTGTTTTGTAGTCTTGGTATGACCACGCTGGACCCACCACATTCGCATTCTTAATGTTTTAGTTGGTCTCTACTATCAAATTTGTGTTACTTTGTTTTGTAATTTTGATAAGACCACGCTGGACTCCCCCCTTAGATTGATATTTAGTAAGATTACAAATTTAAATGTTAATAGAAGTAATTTTAAAAACATTTTCTTGCATTTTGCTATTGATTTGCTCAGCTATAATTCAATGTACTTGTTTTTCAGTTGTTAGTGTTATGGACATTAAAAATTTTAAGGTATCAAATTGTTTTTAAAAAAAATTTTTTGTTTTATGAATTTATTTTTATTAAATAATAGGGAATAAAGAAATATGTGGCATAAACAAGGTACTAAACACTGCGCGTGAAGCGCGGAAAATTTTTTTAGCCCTTTTATAACGTTTAGGATTTGGACCCCTTCCTTTCCGAAATTTTGTTCAGGGTTGGACCCCCCCTTTCGAAATTCTTGTTACGCCCATAACTATTCGTTTTCAAAAACACTTTCGGAAGGCTGTGGCTACACACACCTATAATGTCGTAACATAAGTAAGTATTTTTTTCACATAACTTTAATATTCATAATTATTTTTCCTGATAAAAATAAAATGAAACGCAGTTGCAGTGAGTGACCCTACTTGTTTTGTTTTGTTTTTTGGAATAATACTCTGTGGTCGTATAATCTATCCTTTTTAGGTAATGGGTTTGGGAAATTTTGTGCACTGGCTTGCGTGGTTTATTCAATGCTTTATAGTAGTTTTCATAAATGTTATTTTATTGACAATGCTGCTAAAAGTAAGTAACATTTTTTTCAGGAAAACATTAATTTTTATAACTTTTTTGAAAATTACTGTTAAAAAATGATAATTAGTTTGTTAGTTTGTCCTATTTACAGGGACAAAAACGGTCTCGTTAGTTAAAAAAAAATAATTTTTTGTTCCTTCCAAATATAGGGTAGCTAGGAAAAAGGGATGGTAACCCAGACCTGTGCACGGTCTGAAAATGCCCCCCCCCGTTTTATTGGAGGATTTGCCCCCCCCCCGTTTTATTGCCCCCCCCCGCCAAAAAATGAAAAAGTACCCTAAAAATATGACGCCATTTTTGACCTATGATGACGCCATCATCGCGAATTTTTTGCAGTTTTTAGCCTATTTCAATGTATTTTAAGCCATTTTAGACCTATTTTTACCTTATTTCCGCTTTTTTTGTCTCTTTTTTCCTTTTTCCCTTCTTTTTTTCTTTTTTTTCTCCTTTTTTTCTCTTTTTTTTGTTCCCCCCTGCTGCCCCCCCCCTTTTCAAAAAAGTTGCCCCCCCGTGCCCCCCCCCCATTTTGGAATTGCCCCCCCCCGTTTTAACCCGGGGGGGGCCGTGCACACGTCTGGTAACCTATACAGCACCTTAAACGCTGTTCTTGGGTTTTCGCAGGTCGACCCGGCTTCAGCCAGATTAAAATCTAGAGATAGTAGGCGGAAAGATGTTACGGTGTTTTTTTATTACTAATATTGAACTTCGAAAACTAAAATAATATGTTATTTGCGTACCTATTAAAAAAGTAGTTTTTTTATTAAAAAACGTGTTTTTGACAGGAAGGACAGATTTAAAATTATCCATTGAGATGTTACTGGGATTCTTTTAGGAATAAGTAGCCCGTGTCAGCCATACGGCTGACAAATAATTTTTCCCGCAATTTTTATATTCATTTACTATATTTTTTTTTCAAAATTCAACCCTTTTATGCCATTCCCGTGACTGTAAGCTTTACAGTGATACCTCAGTTACCCACTCTAATTTTGGTTGAGGAGAAGGGTCTTTCCCTCTTTTGGTGAAAATATGTTGTTCAGCATAAAGATGTCAGTGTTAATTTTTTACTAATATCAACCACCTTATGATGCTCCCTGAACTATAAAGTTTCTTATATCTCATTTATCCTAATTTTTTCTGTGGTTAAGGAGGAAGGTTCTTCCATCTTTGGTAAAAATATGTTGTCCAATATAAAGATGTCCATGTTATTTTTTTAAAATTTTAACCCATTTATGACATTCTCCAGACTGTAAGCTTTGCAATGATACCTCATTTAGCCCGATCCGTTTTGTGGTTGGGAAGAAGCCCCCCTTTTGGTCAAAATGCGTTGTCCAGCATAAAAATGTCCTTGTTATTTATTTTTTGAAACATTCAACCCTTTTATGACATTCCTTGAAACTTAAGCTTTGCAATGATATCTCATTTAGCCCAATCCTTTTCGTGGTTAAGAAGAAAGTTTGCCCCTTTTAGTGAAAAAAACATTTTCAAGCATAAAGATGTCCATGTTCATTTTTCCAAAAACATGATATTCTGGCTTTACATTGGCAAATTACTCTTACCACCAATAAGTTTGAACCAATTCGAAGATAAAAAATTTTTCAACTTTCAAAGTCCGTAGGGTCCTGTTTTTGTGAAAATATGTTGTCCAACCAAAAGATGTCCATGCAATTTTTTTTAATTTCAACCTCTTTATGACATTCCCCTGTCTGTAAGCTTTGCAATGATATCTCATTTACCCTAATCTTTTTGCTGGTTGGGGAGGAAGGTCGTTCCTCTTTTTAGTGAAAAACCGTTGTCCAGCATTAAGATGTCCATGTTAGTCTTACCAAAAACATGACATTTTGGTTTTACATTGGATATTACTCTTATCAATAAGTTCGAGCCAATTCAAAGACAAAAAATTTTCACTTTCCAAAATCCATAGGTTTCCACTTTTTGTGAAAATGTTTTGTCCAGACTAAAGATGTCCATGCAATTTTTTTTCTAAATTTAAACCTCTTTATGACATTCTCCCGACCGTAAGCTTTGCAATGATATCTCATTTAGCCCAATCCCTTTTGTGGTTGGTGAGCAAAGTAAATCCCTTCTTTAATGAAAAAAACGTCCAGTATAAAGATGTACATGTTCATTTTTTCAAAAATCATGAAATTCTGGCTTTACATTGCCTAATTACTCTTTCCAATAAGTTTGAGTCAATTCTGAGTCAAAAAATTTTTTAAGTTCCAAAATCCATAGGCTCCGCCTTTTGGTGAAAACGCGTTGTCCAGTATAAAGATGTCCATGTAAGTTGTTTCAAAATTTCAACAACCTTACGATATTTCCTGGGGTATAAGCTTTTCAACGATACCTCATTCACCTTAATCCGTTGGGTGGTTAGGGAGGAGTTAGGGAACACACACTCACAAACAGACACACACACACACACACACACACACACACACACACACACACACACACAGACATTACGTCTATTTATATATAGATTCCCAAAAGGCTTAGACTGTTTAATTAATAAAGTAGAATAAAATGTCATTTAATAAATTGGGTAATTTTGTCTTTTTTGTAGCCAATAAGTTTATTTTATTACGATGAGTGAACGTCAAAGTATAGATTTTCATCAAAAAGTTGACAGTTAAACAAAAGAAAATCACCAAAACTTTTTAAAAAAACAGAGTCTCCTGTCGTTTTATTGTTATGATAGTGATGTTCCTATTTTAACCTCAAATATTATGGTCCACAGTTTCGACAATTTTAAAGCATAGAAGCTCCGAAACAAAACTCCTAAAATAAATTTTAAGGAAAATGTTTGCAAAAAGTTATATGTTTGCAGACCTGTGCACGGTCTGAAATGCCCCCTGATTTATGAGAGGATTTGCCCCCTCCCCGTTTTATTGCACCTCACCCCGCCCAAAAATGAAAAAGTACTCAAAAAATTATGGCGTCATTTTAGACCCTTAATGACGCCATAATCGCGAATTTTTTGGAGTTTTTAGCCTATTTCAATGCATTTTAAGCCATTTGAGACCTATTTTTACCTTAATTTCGTTTTTTTGTCCCGTTTTTCTCTTTTCTCTTCTTTTTTCTCTTTTTTTGGCAGTGTTCAGGTCTGTGTTTGGGTTTTGGACCATTTCCTTCAGTTTTGTTAAGTCTTTATAACAAGTCACTAAGCTGACAACCACAAAATTATATTTTTTTATTTATTCAGGAAATATGCCAACAATTAAAAGGAGCTCCGAAGGTGTTATTGAGGTTTAAAAATCAGATCTCCGATGAGCCGTGGACATCACAACTTATTATGATAGCTTAACATAATCTTTAACAAATTTGTTTTTTAGATGGGAGGTATTGTAATGAACATGCATTGGAGTGTCCTATTCGTGTTTCTACTTTTGTTCGGTGTCTCCACAATCACGCAAGCATTTTTGGTCTCTGTTTTTTTCGACAAAGCCAATTTAGCAGCGGCAGCCGGGGCCATTTTATACTTCACTTTCTATCTGCCTTATGTGTTCATGGTTTCTCGGAGGGAGACGCTTAGTTACAACGTAAAAACGGGAACGGTAAGGATGACTTCTAATTGCTTAAACAAGCAAACAATTTAATAATAATAATAATAACTTTATTTTAAAATAATCTTTTCTTTTTTTTCGAGCGAATAAAGTTAAAAACTGTTTTAGTGAGTACCGTAGGTATACTGGTCAGTTATTAGGTAGTTAAAAATAGTTTATTAGATAGCTAAAAATAGTTTACAAACTTTTTAGTGAGGTAGAGTTTGTCGTTTAGTCGTAAAAATAAGGCAAAAATAATAATTTTTACTTTTTAGCAGAACGAGTCAAATATTAATTTCAACGCTAAGACGAGATAAATATAGAAATATTTTAATATATTTTTGTTTATTTAATCGTAAATATAATAATTATATGATATTATAGATACAAGGCAGGGAAAGGATTAATTCATCAAAAGAAAGTGGGTACCCCTCCAATGCGACTGATATTAAAATAAAAGAAAAAAAATATGTTGTAAAAGTTAACTTGAATTAATCAATAATTTTCTTAAGTTTTAAAGTCTAAATTAGCGTAATTGTCTAAAAAAGTTTTTTGATATAATAAAAAGGTTGCTGGGCCTAAAAGTAGGGTTGTTTTTGTTTATTTTTTTAATTAAAAAAAACAATATAGTGAGCATAGACTGTGGTAAATACGATTGATATAAATAAATTTCTCCAATTTTAAATTCCCAATATCGGAGTTTCATGATCCCACTCTGGGCCAACTTACTTCGTAAAGTGTACTGATTATATTTATTTAGTTTTTATGTGTTTTAGTCTATACTGGGACAAGTGGCGTTCGCCTGGGGCTGTTCAATCTTGTCCCAGTACGAGGAAGAAGGCACCGGAGTGCAGTGGAACAATATCTACGAGGCTCCATCGATTGTGGAGAGTTATAATTTTGCCACCAGCATGGGTATGCTCATACTGGATATCCTAATTAACATTATCTTGACGTGGTATATAGAGACTGTCTTCCCAGGTATTTCTTTGACAAATATGTTTTTTTAAAGTTCTAACGTATATACGACTTAATTAAAAAATATAATTTACCATTAATTACTGTGCTTTCACTTGCAAACTGTGAATTTTAATTAACTCAAATTTTTTAAACAGTAATTATTTTTTAAATATTCTTTAAGTTTCGTCATTTTGTTTGCCTTAATAATATTTTTTTAATTAACATAAATCTTACTTAATTTGATTTTTATGTGAAAAACTTTAATTGCTTGTCTGTGTTTTAAAAAGTCAAAGTGATTTTAGGAGAATACGGTATACCTAAGCCATGGTATTTTTTTGTACAAAAAAGTTATTGGTGTGGTGCATCAACAAGCAGCCAAATAGATATGGAAGACGCCAATTTTGTTGATAAAAATGACAATAATGAACCTGAACCAACAGGTCTTTCACGTGGTAAGAACTGTTTTAAATTTTTACTTTTTTGTAAGATGTTATTACTAATATTATTTTAAAATGTGTGCTTTGGCAGTTAGTTATATCCGGAGAGTTTCCACTGCAAAACGTTCAGTTGTAACATAAGCAGTTTAAAATCCAAACCCAAAACAATCACAGCAATTATACAATATCAACTGCAAAGCAGTTGCAATATCGAATGAAAATTATTCTTTTTTCCCCTTAAATTCGACCATTTAATTATTGGAGTTAACATCTAAAATTCTAATACAGTGAGAATCTAGTGGGGCTTCCTTGATATCGTATTATTGATGTTTACTTCGAGTTGTGGTGTTGTTGTGTTGTTTTTGGGGGTTTGGGTTGGTTTTTTTTTGGGGGTTTTTTTTTGCGGGTATTTTTTTTTTTTTTTTTTTTTCTAAAGAGCCCTTTGGTTGTCCGGAATGTTCTCAACATTTATGCGTAAATTGTAGTATTCGTTTTATTTATAGGTGTGAGTATTCGAAAACTAAGAAAAGTTTACGGAAATGGAAAAATCGCTGTCGATGGTAAAATAGTTTGTATTTTTATTTCATTTAAAGAAAATGGTTATAAGTATACACCAGATTTTTTTTCTATTTTATAAGAAGTAAAATAAAGTTTGTCAAAGAGAATTTTTAATGGCGAATGTAATAATCCAATAACTTAAAGACCTATAAATCTTGGGTAAGACATTTCATAATATTTTTGTTTAGTATTATTTTTATAGTTTTCACCCCTGATTTTTTCCCCTCGTCTCCGCGTATAAAGTCAGTCTAAAAAGCCCGTAAATTTTTGAAATTTTTACAATATCAGAAATTAATCGGTTATCATAAAAATTGTTTTTCGGTAAAATTTAAATTACCTATAAAAAACACGTTGTAAAGAATAATAAAACCAGCCTTGGTTCGAAGGTAAATAGTTGAAAATAAATGAAAAAAACGAGTAATGTTTTGTTACCCAAGCGGATGTTTGAATAGGACAAAATATGTAAACTTAACATTTAAATTAGAAATTGAGATAAGCATTTTTGCGATAATACATAATAATCGAGCAAAATATTAATTAGAAATTGAATAAAAAATGTGCTCATCGTATTTAATTACATTCGCGAATTTTACACTTGTTAACTAACTAGTGTAAAAGACGGCTATGAGAAAACGTGGCGATAATGAAATTGTCAAAAAGTTTGTGTGTGTATGATTTTATTCTTTTTGTATTATTTTGATTTTATAATTTACGTTGATTGACACAAGAATTTTTTCATTTCTATTTCATTTTGACAAAGATTATTTTCTGGATAAAATCTGCCTGGGATGGAATCGACTTTTTTTATCTATTTATAGAAGATTTTTCAAGGGTAGAATTCCACTTTTAAAAAGTGTAATTAAAAACATTTAAGTCTACGCTAAAATTTAACCTCCACTGTAATCTGTCACTTTTTTTATTAATAAACCCATCGCTGAGACCGTCATGCACTTTTTTGTCACGTATTTCGCTCATAAAAACGCGCACCAATCATAAAAAAACTAAAATTGTTTTGTCTTTTAAAACGAAAAAACTTTATTTATGCGTCGTCACATTTATAAATATATTATTATAAACTACTCATTTTAGATTTGAGTCTAAATTTTTTCGAGGGTCAAATTACCTCTTTTTTGGGTCACAATGGTGCTGGAAAAACAACTACCATGTAAGTGAAAAACGAGATATTCGATTTAAAATAAACTGCTTATAAAACTAATACCTAACGCATTGCAAATATTATAACAGGCAAATACGTTATAAAACCTTTACATACGTTACAATATTTATAGGTGTTTTTGGTCAGGTTCGCTAAGGGGGGTCCACCCCCTGGCTTTTTAGGAGGGTCGACCCCGGGTGCGAGATTTCAAATTTAGGGGGATCAGGGGGGTCCGATTTTTTAACAAAGTTTTTTTAAATCAATAATTTAAGTGTTTTTAGGTCTAATATTGAATTTTATATACTAAAACAGCCTATTTAGACCTAAAAATGTATTTAAACACTGTTTTTAACTAAAAAACCGTGTTTTTGACAGTAAATAAAAATATATACTTCCAAATTGATCGGTAGCGGGAGGGGGGAAGTGGGGTCAGCATCGCTAGGGGGGATCCGAAATTTTGGCTCTAGGGGGGGAGATGAACCCCTCTGTCCCCCCAAACACCTATGACAATATTATTGTATTTGCTTTAGTTATACTAGTTTATATTAGTGGTATACGTGTAATTAATATTGATTAATAATTTAGGTCAATACTAACGGGTTTATATCCACCCACATCCGGTACAGCGTTTATATACGGAAGAGACATCCGGACAGACATCGACGAGGTGCGCCAGTCCCTCGGATTTGTGCCCCAGCACAATGTACTCTTTGGAATGTACGTATTTTTCATCGTTTAAATAAAGAAGGAAATTTAAAAACAAGTTAATATCGAGGGTTTTTCCTGTGTTTTGACCATCATAAAAAGGCATTCTGTCATATTGACCTTCGATTTTCAATTTTGTTTTAATCTTTTGCCGGATGGCTTAAAATTCGGGCTTAAAGTTGTATTGTATAAAAGTCAATACGCAGAGCAAAGTATCGCTTAGTAAGCAAAAATTATTTTTCGCTATGTTGATGTTTTTCGCCCATGTAATTAAAGAAAACGGCTTTTTATTTTATGGTCGATTGTGATCTCGGCAAAATCGCCGATTTGTAGTGAGTACATCGGTTTATTAATCCTTCAAAAAAATTATTCGAATATCCCAAGCTTTTTATTAATTGAGCTTTTAAAATTAATTGTTTTAAGTTGGCTGGTTACCACTTTTTAAAAAATAGCAAAAATTTCGTGAAAAAATTTTAAAGATTATATAGGGTTAAAAAAAATGATTGACCAAGGGAATGAGAAAGTGATTATTCCATGATTCCGTGTTTTAAAGACCAACTCGTAGTTTTTTAAGGAATACTAAGTAATACAAGCTTTGATTTTTTTTATTTTTGAAATCCCAATGTTTTATTGAAATAAATTGCCTATTTGTGCAGACTTCAAATTAACAGATTTAAAGTTGTTCGATACTGTGACAGAATGAAATCTTAAAAAAAAGAACAATTGATAGGCAATCAAAGTAAACAAAGTTAAACAATCAAATGTATTGGAAGAACTCTTGCTTTTATTAAGTTGTGTGTGATTATGTGGATTGCGTTTAGGCTGACAGTTCGGGAGCAGATAAAATTCTACGCGGGATTGCGCAACGTGGCCTGGCGCCAGTTGGACGTAGTTGTAGAGAAAATGCTCAAGGACGTGGAACTCCTGCCCCAACAGCACTCACGTGCCGACGACTTGTCCGGTACTTCTTAATATTATATGATTTTTTTGTTTTCATCTCGTTTTTCTATACTCAGTTGTGTTTTAAAAACTTATATTAAAACAATTAAGCTTCACAATGTTATGCATTTTAATCTATATTATTAATGAAGGTAGGATTCGATTGGAAAATAAATAAGAGTAAGTAACTATAGTTTTTTTTATTTTTAAATAATGAGGCAGCCTTTGAATTCTATAATAATATGCCCATAAAAAAGATCATAATTTGATATAAGCACTGCCCATAGGTGGGCAGGGGGTTATACCCATAGGTGAGAAGGAGGGGGGGGGGGCCGGGTGGGGTCCACCCCCCCCCCGAAATTTCAGGGCCCCCCCCCCCCCCCCAAATTTTCGGTTCCCCGACCCCCCTCTAGATTTTGAAATCTGACCCCCCCCCCCTTCTCCATCGGTAAAATTTGAGGTACCTTTTTTATACTAAATTTTCTTCCAAAAACGTGAATTTTCATCACATATTCATGCTTTTACACACTTTTTATACATGAATATGGCTTTTTATTCAATAAAATGTAGTATTATCCTATAAAAAACAATTATTAAAGTTATTATGGTTTAAAACTGTTTTTGCTTTGGACACCGGACCCCACCTGACCCCCACCCCACCTGTCTAGATTTCAAAATTTCGCACCCCGGGTCGACCCCCCTAAAAAGCTAGGGGGGGGTCCGAACCCCCCTGGGACCCCCACCTAGAATTCAAAATTCGATTTACCCCGGGTAACCACCCCCCTAGCTTCCCCGACCGTGCTCACCTATGGTTATACCCCAAATTCCGATTACTGCCGACATCCCCCTCCTAAAATTTGTGGGTACCCCGGACACCCCCCTCCTAAAATGTGTGGGGTCCCACACCAGTACTAAAAACGCTAAAAATGGGGTATTCATATACACCCCAAAATTTTTTAGGACCCTCCCCAAAATACAGGGGGGTGGGTGGGGCCCACCCCCTAGCCTGGTCCATCTCCCTACTCTTGAAATATTGGGGCCCCTCCTGGAAAAAAATTCAGGGGGCCTTACACCCAAATTCTCGAATTTTTTACCTCTCCCTGACCCGCCTCTAGATTTTGAAATCTGACCCCCCCCCCTTCCACTCTCGAAAAAATTTTAAGTACTTTTAATACTAAATTTTCTTCCAAAAACGTGAATTTTTAACACAAATTCATGTTTTTACACCCTTTTTATACCAGAATATCGCTTTTTATTCAATAAAATTTAGTATTATCTTATAAAAACTATTATTAACCCTTTAATGGTTTAAAAGTATTTTGCTTCGGATATTGGACTCCACTTAAGTACCTGACCCCCCTCTAGGTTTCAAAATCTTCCACCTAGGGTCGACCCCCCCCTGAAAAGCTAGGGGGGATCAACCCACCCTCGGACCCCCCCCCAAATTTTGAAATGTCATTTACCCGGCGTAAACACCCCCTAGCTTCGGTTACCGTGTTCATGTATGTATAACCCCCGAAATCCACGAGGTTGCCCACCTATGGCACTACCCTATAAAAGATATTCAACGTGAGGATAAGATACCCAACATAGTTAAAACCCCATTAGATTTTTTTTTTGTGTTTATTTTTTTTCTAGGTGGTCAAAAAAGAAAATTGTCAATAGCAATTGCATTTCTCGGCTCGTCTAAAACTGTAATACTGGATGAACCCACTGCTGGTGTTGACCCATACGCCAGACGAGGCATTTGGGACGTTTTGCTGAAGTTCAAGAAAGAGAAAACTATTATTCTATCTACACATCACGTAAGTATTTTGCTATTTTTTATCATAAATTTTGTGCTATGATTCCTGTTTTTTTATATTGAATTTTATTTTAATTTCTGGTTTGAAAAGTTAATAAAACTTGAATTATAATCATTTATTTAAATAAAAACAAAACTGCTATAATAAGTGACACTTTGAGAACTTTGCAATGCATGGTATGCTTTTTTATCTGTAAAACAAAATAATGCAGCACAGCATAATAAATTTTAAAACATTTTTGTATACTTTTTTTAGATGGACGAAGCCGATGTTTTGGGTGACAGAATAGCAATCATATCAAACGGGTAAGTTATTTAAATTATTCATAGTGTGCATTCGATATTAACAGCAGCCAAAGAATGCGAAGCTATAATGGTATTTAACCATTCTGAGAGAGTACTTTCTTTCTCGTTTTAGATTAAGATTAAAAGAAAATACATGCATGTTTGAACAAAAAAGTGTTTTTTCCTGCGAGAAACCTAATAGTAGGCTAAAGAGGTTAAAAATTCCATTTAGGCAGTGATTGAATGAATACTCTTGTTTTATAATTTTTTAAATTAAGGTCTTTAATATGCGCGGGTTCAAGTCTGTTTCTCAAAAAGAAATTCGGTTCTGGCTACAGGCTCACTATGGCTAAAAGCGAAAGTCACGCTGCCAACAGACGTCTTAAAAAAGGAGGACAGAAACTTCCTCCAGTGGCGTCTGTCCCTCTCCTAGACAGATCTCCGCAGGGCATAACAGAGCTCAATCATTACCATCATTCCAATTCTTCGACGGCTATATCTGACGGCGCCGTGTTTGAAAACAATTATCTGGCGGGGCAAGCCAAATTGCCTCTGCCGAATATTTCGTCTCAAAACAGTGCCAGTAGCAATGAAACTCTAGTTGAAGGTAAAAATGGGTTTTTATTCCAAACGTAATATGCCTAAATATAAAAAGTTACATGTTTTTAATTAATTTTAAAACATATTCTTAAAAGCTTAGCTTAGTGGGTTTTTATAAATAGGTAAAAATTGTTTGGGAGTTTCGCTAACCCAGTTGTTGAGCGGTATCCCCGGACATTCTTAAAATATGTGGAAGAATTGCCGGAAATACGTAGGCTGACGAATGAACTATTTAAGCTGCGATCCAATCAGAACAAAAAAGTCATAATATTAACATAATGTACTTGATTTTGGTTAATTTCTTTACTTAATAACAGCATGGGCCGGAGCCGGATGGAAAAAGTGCGGGGGTTTATAACTCTCCAAAAAAATCTGGAATTTGCCGACTTAAAACCGCTAAAAACGGATATTTTGGGGTATAGCCCAAAAAAATGGAACACCCTCCTCACCCCCAAAAAAACAAAGAAAAAAATTTAGGGGTTGGATATAATCTTAGAGTCGTTAAAAACATCATCACAATACAAAATTTAGAGTCAATGTTTAATAATTTAGATCACAGAATTAATGTTGAAGCTGTGACTGCATTTATTCGCTCTAAAATTCCGGCTGCTAGATTATTGGAGAATGTAGGCTCCGAATTGACATACAATCTACCAGTTCAATCTCCCGAAGTAAGTCTAGAGTTTAGTGTTGGTTTTTTCGTTTTTATTTTTTATAAAACGTAATAATGGCATACTTTGAAAACAGTCCATTTAATGGCAATCTTCTTAAGGCATCCTCCCCACGGAAATTCGCTTTAATTTTCAGGGGTTCATAAAGCCATTGCCACTGGCATAAGCGCACGTTATCTAAAGGCGCGCAATTAAAAAAAAACATTTTAATTTATGCCAATTTTCGTGGACACTATGCCATTATAATGATATACATATCTAAAAAAGTCTGCTACTGCAGGAAGTACTTTTTTTAAAATGGAGTAAATAAATTTATAGTCAGATTATTTAACTCGCTAAATCATAAAATCTTATTTTGTTATCTTGTTTTTTGTGGGTTTTTTTTGGTAAGTAAAAGTAATGAACGTGTTTAGGTATTTGAAGATTTTTTTAATTCGCTCGACTCAGAACTGAATGATCTCGGAATAGCCACGTATGGCGTGTCTGACACAACTTTAGAAGAAGTATGTCAAAAATATTAATTTATGTGTATTACCGTTTTTACTAAAGTGCTCAGAAATCATGAAAGTAACGTGACAAAAAAGTGGAAAGTGGGAAAGTTTTAACAACTTAGTAGGCGAGTCGTATATTATCTAAATATACCTTTTGCATTTCATAACTTCAATCCAGATAAAAGCTTTTTATAATTTTACCTCTGACACCCTTCTAGATTTTCCAAGCTGACCCGTCTCCCCCTTTGGAGGAATTTTTTTAGTTATTCAATTTCTTTATCCCAAAATTTCCACCTAAAAGACGCCTTTTTAACGCAAATCAGTACTTTTAAATTTTTATAGGACCCAATCATTACACAACCCAATCATATTTTTTGACATCAAACACCTTTCCACTTTCCTCCCTTCTGCTCCAATCTAGAATTTAAAAAAGGCTACCCGGTGTGGACAGATTTCAAATGACCATTTACTTTGGATGACTGACTGTTCCTCCCTTAGGTTCAAACTATAGTCTATACAAAAATGATGCGGACTGGCGACAAAACTCAAACTTTGTAATGTTATATATCCATACCATAACGGAAGTTAGATTATGTGCGGGACATATATGGGAGCATAGCTTAGACTCTTGGCTATCTTTTGAAAAGGTTAACAAAAAATGTTTTTCGATGACGTCATCACTACAGCCGAAGCGGTGAAAAAAACCTGGTCCCAAAAAAAAAAGCTTTTATATTAGTACGAGATAAGAAACACCGCTTGGTATGCTGTTAAAACATACTTTTCTGAGTTTTTTCTGAAAGTTTGGGCGAAATCGGCTCGCTCAAATTTTTTTATAATGCTTTGAATGCGCGCGGTTTTAGCGATTTTTCGCGAATTTTCGCCACGCTAATACACTGTCCGAATTATTTATTTTGTTTTGCTTCCTGCTCAAAGTGTGTACGATATTGATCATATTGTTATATATTAAATGTTCACCAATTTTATTTCTTACTTTTGACCTAAAAATGTTTTTGGGGGGTTAACCTCCCGGGGGCTAGGGCTAGGCCAAACACGAATGCCGAAAATTTTTTTCAAAATTTTTTTTCTAAACCATAAAAAATGTAAAATTTATCACATATGAGGAATTTTGATATATCTCTATATATTTTGATATTTTGATAAAAACCTAATATTAAGCTTACAATAAGCTGTCAAAAATGACGAATTTAGAATTTGGAAGGACTCAAAGCCCGTATGCTGGCAGCAGCAAATCTTTGAATTAAAAACTTTTACAAGAATAATAAACTTCAAAAGATTAGTTTTAATTTTTTTAAATTTATTTTGATTTAAAATATTAGAAAATGGTCCAAATAACCCCATGAAAACGCAACATAATTTTTCTTTAAAATTCCAAAATACTTCCTTACGTCATGTAAAATTTTGTTATTACGTCATAATTAATTTATTGGCTTTTCTGCAATTAAAATGACGTAATTCAGACCAAATCGCGAATTCATATGTTTTTACACGAAAAATAGCATTACTTCAAAAAATAACATTGGGATATTGGCAAAAGTTGAGGGACATAGTTATTAGAAATTTGTTTTAGTGTTGAAAAACGGAGAAACATGTTTGCAAGTAAAAAACACTTAAAAAAAGAGCATTTTTTAGCTGCGATATTTGGCAATTTTGTAGTAGGATTTTAACTTTTAAAATATGTTCTTCTAACAAAATACCCTGGAAATTCAAAAAAAAAAACTTTTAAGGCTTATTTGGAAAAGTTTTTAATTTAAAGGCTTGTTGCTGCCAGCATACGAGCTTGGAATGCTTCCAAATTTTAAATTCGTCATTTTTAATAGCTTATTGTAAGCTTAATAAATAATTTTTTACGCAAACAATAATATCAAAATTCGTCATATGTTTTGAAAAAAAAATTTGAAAAAAATTTTCGGCATTCGTGTTCCCCCCCTAGCCCCCGGGGGATCAACCCCCCAAAAAAATTTTAGGTCAAAAGTAAGGAATAAAAATTGGCGGACATATAATATTTAACAATAATGATCAATATCGTACACACTTCGAGCAGGAAGCAAAACAAAATAAATAATTCGGACAAAGTATATAGCGTGGCAAAAATTCGCGAAAAATTGCAAAAACCGCGCGCATTCAACGCATTATAAAAAATAATTGAGCGAGCCGATTGCGCTCAAACTTTAAAAAAAAACTCAGAAAAGTTTTGTGTTTTTTTTTTGGAACTAGGTTTTTTTCACCCCATCGGCTGTTGTGATGACGTCATCGAAAAACATTTTTTTTCTAACCTTTTCAAAAGATAGCCAGGAGTCTAAGCTATGCTTCCATATATGTTCCGCACATATTCTAATCTCCGTTATAGTATATAACATTTCACAGTTCGAGTTTTTTTGTATGGACTATAGATGCCAGCTGTCTATCGCTTAACATTTGATAATAGGTTATGTCGTTTGTGTAATTCTTGTTTCTTTCAGTCGATATTCTATTCCAAATTGCATTCAATTGATTGTACATTATTTTTTAAAATTTAGAAGTTATAATAATTTAGATTTTTTTGAAAATGGCAGGGAATGCTTCTGAAGATAATTTCAAAAAGAATAATTTTCGTAAGTTTGATGTTTGCTATTTATTATAAACATTTACCAAAAATTAGTTTGACACATTGCAACAAATAAATAACTATTAATATTAATTACTAATTACATCAAAATCTTGTGTATGGGCCCTATAGATTAAAATAGAAAAACAGATATTATTAATTACTAAGTACAACAAGATTTTGTGTATAGGCCCCATAAATTAAAATAGGAAGGCAGAATGAGGTCTACCCCACAGCCTCAAAATTGCCCCTCCCCTTTGAAAAAATTTAAAAGTCTTCCTTTTTTTCAAATTTCCGATTTTTTCACCCTTACCCCCTGTAAAATTTTAAATCTGAACCACCCTCCTCATCCTCAGGAAAACTGTACCTAACTATGTTTATTCTAAATTTTTAAACAAAAAATGTGAATTTTTAACTCAAATAAGTATTTTTAAACAGTTTTTTATCTAAAAGCTTTATTTTTTTAAATATCTATGTAGTATTATTCTTTAAAACCTATTAATAGTTAAAAAATGTTTTGCTTTGGACATCGGATAGATCCCCTTGACTCCGCTTTAAATTTCAAGCTTGTCTACACTAGATCGGCCTCCCCTAGAAAGCACCCAACAAGGAACCCCACTTCTAGATTTCAAAATACCATTTAGCCAGGGTTAAGACCCCTTTGGTGTCAGTTTTTATCTATAGCGAGTCCCTAATACTGTGGTTTAAGTTAAAGCGTTATAAAGTTATTTTCATAACCAAACTGGTCAAAATCCCAAAACTTTTTAAAAACATTAAAATTTTTGTATTTGGAAGCGTTTGTATAAACAACATAAAATTTAAATTTTTTCGAAAAGATTTGTAAATAGCTATGCAATTCATAAAAACAAGTACCCCGTGTCAGCCATACAGCTGACAAATAATTATTATCTGTAGTTCTCAGATTCATTTGCTAATTTTTCGAAATTCAATCCTTTTATGATATCCCTGAATTGTAAGATTTGAAATGATATCTCATTTAACTCACTTTGTTTAGTAGTTACGAAGGATGATCCCTTCCATCTTTTTGGTAAAGATGGTTTGTCCAGCCTACAGATGTTCATGTTAATTTTTTTTTAATTTTAACCCCTTACGACACTCTCTGAACGATAAGCTTTCCAATGATATCTCATTTAAGCCAATCCTTTTTGTAATTGAGGAGGAAAGTCTATCTTGAATTTTGAAAAAATAAATTCGTTGAAAAAAGTGTGGTGTCCAGCCTATGGATGTCTGTGGAAATTTTTCTTTTAATTTCAACACCTTTATCACATTCCGCGGCCTGTAAGCTTTGGATCATTTAGCTATCTCATTTAGCCCAATCCTTTTTGGTTGGGGAGGAACGTCGTTCCATTTTTAGTGAAAAAACGTTGTCCAGTATTAAGATGTCTATTTTTATCTTACTAAAAAATATAACATTCTGGTTTTACTTTGGCTAATTACTTTTATCAATTAGTTCGAGCCAATTCAAAGACAAAAAATTTTCAATTTTCAAAGTCCATAGCTTTCCCCCGTTTGTGAAACTGTGTTGTCCAGGCTAAAGATGTTCATGCAATTTTTTTTTTAATTTCAACCTCTTTATGACATTCCCCGGACTGTAAGCTTTGCAATCATAGGTGAGAACGGTTCGGGAAGCTAGGGGGTGTGGTTACCCGGGGTAAATCGAATTTTGAATTCTAGGAGGGGGGTCCGGACCGGGGGGGGGGGGGGGGGGGGGGGGGGGTGGTGTTTTTTGGGTGTTTTTGTTTTTGTTGGGGTTTTGTGTTTTTTGTTTTTTGGTTTTTTTGTTTTTTTTGTTTGTTTGGGGGTGGTTTTTTTTTTTTTTTTTTTTTTGGGGGGGGTTTTTTTCCTTTTGGGGGGGGGTTTTTTCCCCTAGCTTTTTAAGGGGGGTCGACCCGGGGTGCAAAATTTTGAAATCTAGATGGGGGTCAGGTGGGGTCCGATGTCCAAAACAAAACAGTTTTAAACCATAATAACTTTAATAATTGTTCTTTTTATAGAATAATACTACATTTTATTGAAAAAAAGCGATATTTTGGTGTCAAAGGGTGTAAAAACATGAATATGTGTTTAAAAAAATTCACGTTTTTTTTTTTTTTTTGGAAAAAAATTTAGTAAAGTACCCAAAATTTTCCCGACGGAGGAGGGATAGATCAGATTGCAAATTCTAGAAAGGTGTCAAGGGTACAAATTCGGAAATTTGGGGGAAAGACTCCCTAGAGGGCTCCCTAGAACCCCCCTAGATTTTCGTCTAGGGGAGGGTCCTAAAATTTTGAGGCTAGGGGGGGTGGACTCCACCATGCCCCCCCCCTTCCTCACCTATGTTTGCAATGATATCTCATTTAGCTCAATCCTTTCTGTGGTTGGGGAGCAAGGTCATTCCTTTCTTTAGTGAAAAAAGCGTTGTCCAGTATAAAGATGTCCATATTCATTTTTTCCAAAAAAACATGATATTCTGGCTTTACATTAAGTAATTACTCTTACCAATAAGTTTGAGCCATTTCGAAGACAAAAGTTTATTCAACATCAAAAATCCATAGGGTGTCCATAGGTGTTTTTGGTCGGGTCCGCTAGGGGGGGGTCCACCCCCGGGTGGAAGGCCAAAATTTTTTAGGGGGGGGGTCCGGACCCCCCTGGCTTTTTAGGGAGGGTCGACCCCGGGTGCGAGATTTCAAATTTAGGGGGGGTCAGGGGGGTCCAATTTTTTAGCAAAATTTTTTTAACTCAATAATTTAAGTGTTTTTAGGTCTAATATTGAATTTTATGTATTAAAACAGCCTATTTAGGCCTAAAAAGTGTATTTAAACACTGTTTTTAACTAAAAACCCGTGTTTTTGACAGTAAATAAAAAAATATACTTCCAAATTGTGCGGGAAGGGGGGGAGGGGGTCAGCCTCGCTAGAGGGTGGTCAGGTCGGACCGCTCTCGAGCTTTGGGGGGAAGGGGGGGGCTCCCCTGAATTTTTTCTAGGGGGGGTCCAAAATTTTGGCTCAAGGGGGGCAGGGGGGTGCACCCTTCTGTCCCCCCAAAAAACACCTATGAGGGTGTCCCCCCTTTGGTGAAAAAGCGTTGTCCAGTTTAAAGATGTACATGAAATTTTTTGAAAATTTAACCACCTTACGACATTCCCCGGGGTATAAGCTCTCCAATGATACCTCATTCAACTTAATCCGTTGTGTGGTTCGGAAGGAGTTAGGGAACACACACGCACGCACGCGCACACACACACACACACACACACACACACACACACACACACACACACACACACACACACACACACACACACACACACACACACACACACACACACACACACACATTACCTCTATTTATATATAGATACTCTTGTCTTCTTTATTTTGCTTGTCATCTCATTTTGTTTTCACAAGTTTTTTATTGCTGGCGTATTTCTAAAAAAGCATCAAATCTAGAGCCACAAAAACTGCTAAGCTATATACTTTTTGAACGCGTTCAAAATCTTACAACTAAAATATTTTATTTATAATTCTAATACTTTATTTTATACAATATTTTAGACCTAAAAGTAATTTTCAATAAATAGCTCACAAAAGTTGATAAGTGTTGTTTGTCGATCATCTTTCTAAACTTGATTAAACAAACATAGTCATACGCTGGACTTCCCGAGCAGGTTTCTATAATTGGTGATTTTTGGCGGAAAAAGTTTGTGTTTGTTAGCGTAACGAAAAATAATTAATTTAAAAATTATGTTTTTCTATTTCAGAATGTAATTGCTGTGTAGCTCTTTCGCGCAAAATTAGGAAAGCTGTGAAAAGTTCCGCGACAACTCCTCAAAGTAGCCCAATGAGCAGCCCTCAAGCAAACACAAATTTAGTGGATTCGTCAGGTAGGCCTTTTTAACTCTAGTAAAACAGAAAATTCAGTATCCAAAGCGTTCTTCGTGAATAAAAAAACTTATCGCTAATTAGTTGTAAGAAATGCAAATTAGATTATGAACGAAATGTTTTTTAAAAGTCGGTTTAAATTTTTGATTTTTTTATGTAGGTATAAACGTCATTTTATATGAATATTAAAACTTAAAATACCTCTACCTCCCCATTTTTTGGTAAAAATTATAAAAAAATTTGTCATTTTTTACAAATTGTATTACTTCGTTACGTTTCTTTAATACTAAATCCAAGTTTTAGTTTATTTTTAGTTAGATTATTAATTGTGGTAAAATCTGAAAAAAAAATTTCAATTAATAATGAAATATGATAATCGTATCCAGAATTTTGGTACAATGGGGGGAACTAGAGAAGTCATTTGGCTAAAAATACATTCTATTGAGTGTGTCGCGCTTGCATCACCAAGAAGGCAAAGACGCTTGGCGTGCCTTTTTTGAGTACCCTTCTTTTCCCCCTATCCCTCCACCCTACTAACATGGAATAAATTTTGTTTGTTCATCACAAGGCTTATTTTTTACTCTCCATACTCTTAATAATTCAGAACCTTTTTATTAGCAATTTAAAGCTGCCTTGTTTAGCGATTTTAAAACCTTCCTCTTTCCTCTTTATTTTAGCCTTCCCGAAAATCATACCCACTTGGCTCTATTTGAGATTTACTCCTGGGTATACTGTAAAGTAGGTATTAATTAAATACATCATAATTGGTGCAATTCGTTTTTTTTAATCACAGTTATGCTTATACTAACTATATTTTCTAAAAAAATTTGTATTTAACCCACTATTTGCTATAAAATGTGTGTTGTAAAAGTCAGAAGGGCTCCGTTAGTATTATTATTATTATAACGTAATTTTCCCCGTAACACATGTAATACAAATTATCACAAGGCATAAAACCGATACAATACTGAATTGAACTGGAACCTTACCTTGGATTAATCAATAATGATGATGAACAAACAATTAATCAAGACGACAGAGAACTTATTTATAATTTTTATAAGAATCTGTTCAGATTGCAATTGCAAGATTGTTTAAAAAAATTGAATAGTTTGGCAAACAAATAACAAATCCACTGAGACGCAAAATGAATTTAGTGTGAATTTTTAAGTAGATTTTAACTTTAACTTAAATGAATTTATTAGGATTATTTTTTTAGCTAAATATGTTAATTATTTTACAGTGAAATCAATTGGAATCTCCAACGTTGGTGAGTATGAGTATTGTGGAACTTATGCCTGACACCTCTGTTTCGTTTGATTTTTTTTTAATTGTAAAAGGAAAAAAATCACCGTTGCATGTATTAAGTTCTGGTTAAGTTTGGTGATTAGTCTATTTTCATCTTTAAAAATTACTATTTTTCTTGTTTATCGATAACTTAGGCCTTAAACTTAAATTTTTAATCTTGCTGGATTTACTACTTTCTCTGCGATTTACTAATAATAGTAGAGGCAAAAAAGGCACATTCAATTATTTATTGATATAGAATAGGATATTACTTCATATTTAAGCGCAAAAGTATTAAGCTTAGTGATACGTTTTTGGCTTTTAATTAAAAGTACCCTGATTTCAATTGAAAAAAGTCAAAAACGATATAAATTATTTGTTAAAAAGTCTTAAATCTACTTTTGTTTTGGAGAAATTTTACTAAATTAGAATCTATTTCAAGTGTGAACAGTTTATTGTTTTTAAAATGTAGAATGTCGATGCAGTTTTTCGAATTCAAAGCGTAAAAGATGACGTGGGTGATAGATAATAGTTACATAATACTTTTAGCATTTTGTTATCATAAAAAATTAAACTTCAAAAAATGAATAAATCTAAAAAAATGAGTATAATTAAATAAATCTATTTTGATTTATAATCGATGAATTTAAAAATAAAAATAAAAAAAATAGCTAAGCTAAACAAAAGCTTAATTATTTATAATTTAGTTTAATTCTAATTTGTAATAAATGAATAGAACCATTTATGCTTAGGAAGAAAGGGTTGTATTATTTAAGAAAGTTATAAAAAAATTGAAATTTTAATGTGCGGTTTAAAATTTTTGGGTTTAAAGGTGCAGTATACTAATTCATGGTGTATTTTTTATTGCTAATTAATTAATACTTATCGATGTATCGGGTCACACTGAGAAAAAAATTTTATTACACCAAAAATTAATTCCCATTGGTTAACGAGTTATTAACAAGAATACCGCTTGGTTAATTCCTATGTTGTTTTTATACACCATTTTTCAAAAGAAAACATTCCTACTGAACGGATATTAACAAAACTTAATGTAATTGATGCTAGGGTACCAAAAAATTTAAATTTTAAATTTGGTTCAATTCTGAAAAGCTTAGATGAATAATACCATTTTAAAAATACCATATTTTAAAACTGATGTATGGTGTTTGGTATAATATGGTGTGTTTTGGAAGATTTTTATAATTACAAAATGTAAAATTTAAAGAAGTGAAATGTCTTTTTTATACGTAGTTTGCTTCTTTTAAAACTAAAACTTTAATATAGCTAACGGATAAGATCAAAATAACAACGAACAAAAAAAAACACACCAACATCATAAAAACAAATTAAATTTGCTTAAAATGGCAGTACTCATTTAATACTTTTTTTAATTGCACCAAATATAAAACTCTGGCTTTGTGGTACCCTAGCATGATTTCTGTTAAGTTTTATTAATATCCGTTCAGTAAAAATCTTTTATTTGGAAAAATGGTGTATAAAAACAACATTGGAAATAACCTAGCGGTATTTATGTAGATAACTCTTTAACCGTTGGGAATTATTTTTTGCTGTAATACAGCTTTTTTCTCAGTGTGACCTGATACATCGATTAGTATTAATTAGAAAGCAATAAAAAATACACCATGAATTAGTATACTGCTGCACCTTTAAACCAATGAAAACAAAAAAAATTAAAAAAAACAACCTAAAACATTTGTAGTCTTTCAAAACCTATAAAAAATTTTATAGCTTGCTTTAATTTCAATTAAAAAAACTACTGGAATAAGCTGCGCTCTTCTGCCATGAAATATGAACAAACAAATAAAAAATCAAAAACTCAGTGTTGATTTTTAAAAGTCACCCACGCAAAAATGTCGTAATAGTTTTATCAACTTTTTTAAATAGTATCGTCTTTTTTTAAACATTTTAACTAAACTTAAAACTTAATTCCGCTCGTAATAATTTTTTGAGTAAAAAAACCACCTTATAATTATTATTGTAGAGTGTTGTAGTTTTGATTTTAAAACTTGCGTGTGTCGTGTTTGCCAACTGTTTTTCCGCTTTCCATATTTCATGAACGATTAAGAAATGGTGAAGAAACTGTGAATCTTTTGGCATGTGTTGTGTAAGTGATATGGAAAAAATTTTTCCATCAACTTCCCAGGAATTTCTTCTTAGAGGAAATTCCCAGAAAAAACAATCCAATAACCGTTACAAAATTGGTTTGTGTGGCTAGATGTGTGTTTTTACTATAGTGTTCGTTAGGTTTATTGATGTAGGGTTTCTAACTTAGGGTAACTGAATTGATATATTTTAAAAAATTTATCTTAGAAAATTATACGTAAATTAAAATCAAAAAATATTTAACATAAAATGTCTAAATCCCTATGTCCGTTGTTCTTTAAACAATCTGAAAAATACTATCAGTAAATAGAAATACATTTTGATAAATACCCATGGTTAATCTACCTTTATTAGTCTTTTTTTCATTGTATTTTATGAAAAATTCTGGACCTGGAATATTCGATCCACCCATTGCTCCTGGGCCATTCTCTCCTGGGACAATTTGCTCCCGGGACAATTCGCTCCCGGGCCATTTCGCACCCGGACAATTCGCTCCTGGGCCATTCGGTCTTGGGACCCTTCCCTGGGGCAACACGTCCTTGGTGCAACTCTTTGCTCGCGGATCCGTTTCCTGCCGGATGTTTTCCTAGAAGCTTTTATTAACGTAACTTCATCAGTTTGGGTCGATTTTATCCCTTCTCCTTAAGCTGCCACCGTTTTTTTTAATATCATTATTTTGTTGTGATAATTTCAGACGCAGTTGATAATATTTTTTCTTTTGTTTGTGTTTGTAAAAGGTAATTTTAACTTTGATTTCTTTGTCTTATAAAAACCCCTCTATTTTGTTTGAGACTTACCTAAAAAAAAATTAGGCTTACCGGAATGCTAGGTTTTTTTGTTTATTTTTGTAATTTAAAAAAAAATTTTTATTTTTCCATTTAACCATTTTTTTTTTTCCTTACTTAACCAAAACATTTCTTTAAAAAGCCCCAAAACCAAGTTAAAAATAACGAGATCATATGAATGCATTTAAATAAAACAACAGTTTTAATTTGAATTGAAAAAAACTAATAGCTAAACTAATGATTAAATCGCTAGTTTAAATTAAATCAATCTTGATTTGCTAGTTTAAAGGTATGCTTAGTTTTTGTTTATTATAATGTAATTATAAAAACAATGTTTATTATATCCATTTAACAATTTTATTATTTTATTTTATTTAATTTTAATTTTATTTTATTTTATTATTTAATCATTCGTTCGCAAAAACAGCCAACTTGCACCATATTAAAGTGATTTTAAAAACCAAACTATGAATTCATTCCGATGTAAACAAACATTAGTGGTGTTATCAGAATATTACATATTTTTAATTTATGGTTATCTGTATTTTTAACACTGAACAATTTTCTTTTAAATGGAAGGGTTTTGACTGTCGTGTTTTTTATTTATGGTTATCTGTATTTTTTAATTTTATTAATTATTAGATATAAAACAAGAAAATATAAAAATCTAAGAGCATCATTGTATTGTTAATTAAAACTGAACTTGAAAAATGCTCTGAGAATAGAGCAGGAAAAAGGGACGATTTCTCCCTGGGCGTAAGTTCAGAGTTCAGACAGTAAAGATGTTGACCAGTCTGAGAACTCCGTACTAACCCTCGGAAGTTTCAGCTTATTTCTGTGCTAATTTCATAAATAATTAAAGAGCAGTACCAGAAGATATTTGGTCAAATTTTATTTGGAACATTTTTTAAATTCAAAAAAAAAAAGTCCTAAAAATGCGGACAAAATAATTTAAAGCATGTTTTGAAATTAAAAATTAAAAAAAAACTGAGCGCTGCAAAGCCAGACAATGAACCCGGCGGCGAATTTATGCATGCACAACTTTCACAAAAGCTTAAACAAAATATTGTATTAATTTAAAAAAAAGTTAAGCCTTTCTGGAACTTGGAGTTTATTTTTTTGAAAGTTATTTATATCCGTAAATAAAAATTGGACATTTTAAGATGTATTTAAGATTTAAGATTTATTTCTAGCAAGTAAAGCATTATTACAGCAAATGAATACATAATGCAACCCAGTTGAGTTACAAAACAGAAAAAAAATACAAATAAAATAAAATACAAATATCACAAAAAGAACTGGCTCACTAGAAAAAATGACTAAAGGCTTTATATCTAAAGCTCTTTATTTAGTCATTAATTAATTATATCCAAGATTAGTTTATTATGGTAAGGATTTTTTAAAATGATACACAGAATGTGCACTAACCTGGGCTTCAGTCAAAGAATTCCAATTGTTTACAACTCTGTTAAAAAAACTGTATTTTCCACAATTTATCTTAGAATGCCTCAGTTTAATTTTTTTTGAGTGACCCCTAGTTACATTAGTGTTAAACATATAATATTTGTTAGGATTTAGATTTACAAAACCATTTATAATTTTAAATGTTTCAGTTAAATCTATTTTCTCTCTACGCTTTTCTAATGTCTCTAATTTGAGTACACTTAATCTATTATTGTATCCATAATCTTGAAGGTTATATAGTTTTTTTCTTTGTCTTTCTTTTGTTTTTTTTGGGGTTGTTGGGTTGTTTTTTTTTTCTAAAAACTCTTTTGGTAAATGTTCGTTGGACTTTTTCCAAAATATATTTATCTTTTATCATGTATGGGTTCCAAACTGCACTTCCATATTCAACAATCGGACGCACAAAACTTTTGTAAGCTTCAATATAATTTTTAATAGAACGTGATTTAAAACATCTAAAAATTAAATTAGCTGTCTTTATAGCTTTTTTGGCAACATTTTGACAATGTGATGAGAATTTGAGGCTACTATTCATATAACCCAGGTGGTGTTTGTGTTTTTTTTGTTTTGTTGTGTTTTTTTTTGGTTTTGTTTTTTGTTTTGTTTGTTGTGTTTTGTTGGTTTTTGGTTTTTTTTGTTTGGTTGGTGGTGCTGTGGTGGTGTCTGGGTTGGGTTTGTTGTTTTTTATACTTTTTTTCTCTTTGTTTGTTCTTTTTGTCTGAATATTTATTTGTTTGTTGCTTTTTGTTATTGTGTCTTTTTTATATTTTCCTACTATTTTCTATCCTCTTTTTTTTTTTTTTTTTATATTTACAAAAGGATAATACTTTACATTTGCTCCTGTCTTGATAGATTGATTTTTTTTTGTTTTTTTCTTTCTTTTCTCTTTAAACATTTTGGAAAAAGTGCAACAAAATTTCACTAGACGTTTGTTTTATAAATGCAAGGGGTGGTGTTTTTTGGTTTTTTTGTTTTGTCTCTGTTGTTGTTTTTTTGTTGTTTTGCTTTTGGTTGTTTGTTTTGTGGCTGTTTTTTTTTTTTTTTTTTGCTTTTGTTTGTGGGGGGTTTTTCTCTGGTTTTTTTTTTTTTTTTTATTTTATTTTTTTCTTTTGCTTTTTTTTTTTTTTTTTTTTTTTTTTTCTTTTTTTTTTTTTTTTTTTTTTTTTTTTTTTTTATTGTTACCTGTTGGTTATGAACATAGACTGAATTACCTAGGTTTATAAATTTTAAAATATCGAAGAGAAAAAATTTATTTATATGAGTGCTATAAAATATACATTGCTTATACAATTTGCAAGCCAATGATTTTTTCAAGTTTAACTTGCAGCTCACCCGTGGTCATTCATTTAAATTGGAAATGGAGAATGTTCTTTTCTTGCCAGCAGAAAATTTCAGGATTTGGAGAAGAAATATCCGATTCTTTCTCGTTCGAACTTTGCGCTTCCTCTTTCCCGTTTTGTTTTTTTTTTTTGGGTTCTTGTTGGTGTTTCCCTTGTGGTGTTTTGCTTTTGTGTTGTTGTGTGTGGTTGGTTCATATTTTCTTTGGTTTTGTGTTTGTTGGGAGTCTGTTATTTTGCGGTTTTTTCTTGTATTGACTTGATTTTATTTTCTTGAGTTGGACTACTGTTTTATGTTTTTGTTTCTGTTTGGACGCCCCCCTTTTCCTTGTTCTTCCTTTCTTCCATTTGTTGTTCTTTTCTGTTGGTTGGAATGATTCGTGAGCCGGTCTCTTGTACACTTCACATCGGGGGACCCATGTTTTGATCAGCACAGAAATTAGAGCTCACTCTCCGGCTCTTAGAGAGATCTAGATTTATTGATATTATATTGTGATTTATTTTGTTCTTCTGGTTATGTCTTATTTTTGAATTTACTTTGATGGTTTGCACTGGGTTGCTTTTTTTCGTTTCTGACTTTTGTCTAAGCTCTTATTTTCCTGTGCAGTTGTTTTCAACATCATAATACATGGATCCCCACAGTCACTGTATCTCACAACCTTTTCTTTCTTTCTGCGCAGTTCTTTAGCTTTGTGCAAAGAGGCACTTGTTCCTTCGTTGCTGCATGGTGAGAGATGGTCTCACATATGTTCTTTTGTTCCTTTTGCGCACTTGCCGTTGGACGCACCACTTGTTCGAATGGCGTTATTGTGGAAACGGACCTTCTTGTTGAGGTTTACCAGGTCTTGTTTACCAATATGGAAGCAATCGACAGCCGCATTATATGCTACCCCTGGCTGCCATTGCCTCCTCCCTCCGTCTTGCTTTGTTTTGATCGGCTTGCTGATTGGTGGACTCTTCAGACCTGCTTTGCCCTCCGTAGTGGGGACTTCTGTGTAATACTCTGCTAGGGGTATCCATGTTCGTTCTCCGTAGATGTTGCGTCGATCAGTTAAGTAGCGCCTCGTGGAGAGTGACCACCCCTGCTTGTTTTCGCTGGCAGGTGAGGTCTCGTCTCTGTAAGCGGGCCAAAAAAAAAAAAAGAGATCATCGTAGGGGGGGAGGCGGGCGGCGGGGGGGGACAGCGTATTTCGTCTGCCTGTAGTTTGTGTCCAAGCCCGTAAATGGCTGCCTCCTAATCCTGAGCGTCTGCACGCGCACTCCCGCAGTAAGTGCCTGCGTGGTGAGTTGCTACGTCCACCCGCGCAAAACGGAACAAGTACACTACATCTATGTGAGACCATCTCTCACCATGCAGCAACGAAGTGAACAAGTGCCTCTTTTGCACAAAGCTAAAGAACTGCGCAGTAAATAAAGGAAAAGTGTTTGTGAGATACAGTGACTGTGGGGATCCATATATTTATGATGTTGAAAACAACTGCACATTGGAAAATAAGAGCTTAGACAAAAGTTCAGAATAGGTTTTTCTTTTGTGTGGTTTTTTGTTTTTTTTTTGTTGGTCGTTTTTTTTTGTTTCGTGCGGGTGGTGGCGGGTGTCGTTTCTGGCGTTTTTCCCCCGGAAAGAAAGCAACCCAGTTGCAAACCATCAAATGTAAATTCAAAAATTATTAGTACATAACCAGAAGTAACAAAATTAAATCACTTAATATAATATCAGTAAATTCAAGATCTCTCTTAAACTCCTGGTTGGGTTTGGGTTTTTCTTTCTGTTGCTGTTCAAAACTATGGGTCCCCCGATGTGATAGTTGTACAAGAGACCTGGCTCACTGAATCATTTCCAACTCAACTATTGATTAAAGATTACAACTATAATGTGATTAGAAAGGATAGATTACAAGGGAAAGGTGGGGGCGTCCTAATACTAGTAAACAAAAACATTAAATACAGTTTAGTTCCAACTCAAGATAAATATTTAAATTTGGAAGTATTACTAGTTGATCTTATTATTACAAGTAACAAAATCCGTCTAATTAATGTTTACAGACCTCCCAACATTAACACTGATGAAGACTTGCTATTATTAGATTTTATAAAATGTTTTGTAACCAACCACACACATACAACACTATTAATAGGCGATATGAACTTACCAGGCATTAGGTGGGATTTAGACACCATACTAAGTAACTCCCAAAATGAAAATAAATATTTTACAAAATTTCTGGAACTAGGAATGTCGCAAATTGTTCCTGAACCATCACGGGGAAAAAATTTCCTGGATTTATTACTTACTAATGATCCTGAAATTTTTAATTATGTTCAACTGAGGGCAAATTTTGGAAACTCAGATCATGCTGTAATTCAATGTGAAATTAACTTAAGCTTATATGAAGAATATATTACTCCTGAAAAAAACCTTTTGGTACCTGACTTTAAAAATGCTGATTATCAAAATTTAAATTTGTATCTTGCAGCTCAAAACTGGGATGTTAATTTTAAGAATTTAACTACTGTTCATGAATACTGGGATATTTTCATTAAGATATTAACAGAAGGTATAATTGTTCATGTACCATTAGTAAACAAATATAAAAAGTATACTAAGAAAAAATGTTGTTATCCCAAACACATCTATAAACTTCAAAATAAAAAGAAAAACCTTTGGCGATCTAGACATAATAACATAAATTTTAAAGATCAATTCAAAAAAATCTCAAAAGAATATACAAAATGTGTTAGAAAATTTAATTCTGACCAAGAAGAAAAAGTCCTTAAATCTAACAATTTAGGTTATTTTTATAAATTTATTAACAAAAAAATTAAATCCAGAGAAAATATCCCCCCTATCAAATGCATTGATGGAAGCTTTGCTACTGAAGATTTTGAAAAAGTCAAAATATTTGGAGAATACTTTAGCTCTGTTTTTACTAAAGACAACATGCATCTACCATATTTTGAAGCTGAAAACAATCAAATAATTGAAAACATAAACTTTACGGTTAGAGATGTTCTAAAATTTCTTAAAAAATTACCTAAAAAACTATCTCGTACCCCTGATGGTATGCCTTCCATTTTTTTAAAAAGTATAGCTAAAGTTATTGCTGAACCACTCTCCAAAATTTTTCAAAAATCTTTTAATACTGCAGAACTTCCACAAGACTGGAAGGTTGCACTTACTTCACCAGCCTACAAAAAATCAACTAAAAGTCATAAGGAAAATTATCGTCCAATCTCACTTACTTCTTTTTCTTGTAAGATCATGGAGCAAATTGTAAAGTATGAGCTTTCTATCTTTTTTGTAAATATATTATCTCATCTTCAGCATGGTTTTAAAGATAAAAGCTCAACAATTACACAACTACTTGATTCTTACAATGATTGGACTTTAGCTGTAAATAACAAAGAGTCAGTTGACGTAATATATTTGGATTTTGCAAAAGCTTTTGACACAATATCACATCAAAAGCTTTTGTACAAACTAAATAAATATGGTGTTTCTGGTAGACTTTTAAAATGGTTAGAAGCATTTTTAACTAATAGAGAAATGAAAATAGTTATAAATGATACAATTTCAAACCCATACCCAGTTACTAGCTCGGTACCACAGGGTTCTGTCTTGGGACCATTTCTTTTCCTTATTTACATCAATGACATTGTTAAATGTGTCAAAAACTCTGAAATTAGACTTTTTGCTGATGATGCAAAAGTCTACACAAGTTATTCAAATTCAGATATAAGTATTCAAATTCAGATATAAGCGAAAATAGACTGAAATTACAAGATGATCTGAATAGAATTTCTAAATGGGCATCTGATTGGCAGTTAGAACTATCAGAAAATAAATGTGAAGTTTTGCATATAAATAATGATATACAAGACAACCAGATGGATTATTACTTAAATAATAAGAAATTACCTAAAACTAATTTAGTTAAAGATCTGGGTGTTTATATGAATAGTAACCTTAAATTCTCATCACATTGTCAAAATGTTGCCAAAAAAGCTATGAAGACAGCTAATTTAATTTTTAGATGTTTTAAATCACGTTCTATTAAAAATTATATTGCAGCTTACAAAAGTTTTGTGCGTCCGATTGTTGAATATGGGAGTGCAGTTTGGAACCCATACATGATAAAAGATAAATATATTTTGGAAAAAGTCCAACGAACATTTACCAAAAGAGTTTTTAGACTATGTAACCTTCAAGATAATGGATACAATAATAGATTAAGTGTACTCAAATTAGAGACATTAGAAAAGCGTAGAGAGAAAATAGATTTAACTGAAACATTTAAAATTATAAATGGTTTTGTAAATCTAAATCCTAACAAATATTATATGTTTAACACTAATGTAACTAGGGGTCACTCAAAAAAAATTAAACTGAGGCATTCTAAGATAAATTGTAGAAAATACAGTTTTTTTAACAGAGTTGTAAACAATTGGAATTCTTTGACTGAAGCCCAGGTTAGTGCACATTCTGTGTATCATTTTAAAAAATCCTTACCATAATAAACTAATCTTGGATATAATTAATTAATGACTAAATAAAGAGCTTTAGATATAAAGCCTTTAGTCATTTTTTCTAGTGAGCCAGTTCTTTTTGTGATATTTGTATTTTATTTTATTTGTATTTTTTTTCTGTTCTGTAACTCAACTGGGTTGCATTATGTATTCATTTGCTGTAATAATGCTTTACTTGCTAGAAATAAATCTTAAATCTTAAAATTTTTTTTGGGAATGAGTATTTTAAAGTATTGGTGTTTTTTTTTTTTTTTTTTTTTTTTTGTTTTGTGTGTTTCGGTTCGTTGCTGTCTTGTGGCTGTTTTTTTTTTTTTTTTTTTTATTTTTTTTGTTTTTTTGTTTTTTTTTTTTTTTTATGTTCATTTTTTCTGTCTCTTTCATTTTTTTTGATAGGCTTCGGTGTCGGGTTCTCCTGGTCTCTTTCTGTCTGAACTCTTAACTTACGCCTTTTTTTGTTTTTTTTTTTTTTTTTTTGTTTGTTTGGTTGTCATGGAGAAATCGGGTCCCTTTGCGCTCGTTTTTTTTTATCTCTGCTTTATTTTGTCGCTTTTTGGTTTTTTTTTTGTTTTATTTTGCTCTTTTTTTTTTTTTTGGGTTTTTTTTTGTTTTTTCTGTTCTGTCTGTCTGTGTGGGTTTCCTGCTCTATTCTCAGAGCATTTTGCAAAAGTTCAGTCTTAATTAACAATACAATGATGCTATTAGATTTTTATATTTTCTTTTTTTTTATATCAAAAAATAAATAAAATTAAAAAATAAAGATAACCATAAATAAAAAAAACACGACAGTCAAAACCCTTTCATTTAAAAGAAAATTGTTCAGTGTTAAAAATACAGATAACCATAAATTAATAATATGTAATATTCTGATAACACCACTAATGTTTGTTTACATCGGAATGAATTCATAGTTTGGTTTTTAAAATCACTTTAATATGGTGCAAGTTGGCTGTTTTTGCGAACGAATGTTTAAATAATAAAATAAAATAAAATTAAAATTAAATAAAATAAAATAATAAAATTGTTAAATGGATATAATAAACATTGTTTTTATAATTACATTATAATAAACAAAAACTAAGCATACCTTTAAACTAGCAAATCAAGATTGATTTAATTTAAACTAGCGATTTAATCATTAGTTTAGCTATTAGTTTTTTTCAATTCAAATTAAAACTGTTGTTTTATTTAAATGCATTCATATGATCTCATATTTTTAACGTTGCTTATGTGCTTTTTAAAGAAATTGTTTTGGTTAGTAATGAAATATAAAAAATTGTTAAATGGATATAATAAACATTGTTTTTATAATTACAATATAATACACAAAAACTAAGCATTCCGTTATGCTCATTTATTTTTAAGTGAGTCTAACAAAATATAGGTTGGTTTATATGACAATTAAATCATTGTATAAATTACTCATCACTTTTACAAACAATAGCTAAAAAATCATTAATTTCGTCTGAATGAATTACTTCAAAAAAAAAATGAGTTTATTAAAAATGCCGGTAGCGAATTGAGCAGGGAGAAAATTGTCCCTAATGAAGTAGGTTTGATAAGATTTGCGTTTATAAAAACTTCCGGGAGCAAATTGTTCCGGGAGCGAATTGTCCCAGGAACGAATTGTTCCAGGAGCGAATTGTCCCGGGAGCGAATTGTCCAGGAGCGAATTGTCCCGGGAGCGAATTGTCCGGGAGCGAATTGTCCCGGGAGCAAATTGTCCCAGGAGCGAATTGTCCAGGAGCAAATTGGCGGGAGCGAATTGTCTCGGTCCCGAATTGCACATACAACATTTTTCATAAAATTCAATGACAGCTAGAGTTATCAAGGTCACTTATCAATATGTATTTTTATTAATGTATATCATTTTTCTGTTTGTTGTATTAACATTGTTTACAGTGATACAGACATATGTATTTAAACATTTTATGTTGTATGTGTTTTAATTTTAATTTACGTTTAATTTGCTAAAATAAATTTTTTCTTCTTTTTTTTTCAAGTCAGTTACCCTACATTAAAAAACCAAACGCTTTTTACATAAAAAACACTCTTGTATCCACTCAAATCTAGTCGGAAACTCCAATTTTATGGTTTTAGGTTTGTTTTTTCTAAGAATTCACTCCATTGAAGTTGATGGAATATTCTTAGCCATATTATTTACACAACACTTGCGCAAACAATGACAGCTGCTTCACCATTTTTTAATCGTTCAAGAATGGCGCAAAATCGTTTAGTTCTGCGACACGACGGTTAAGCTAAACACGACTGTAGCTGCCCAAACCAAAGTTAAGTCAAAGCCAAACTTTAACCAAAGTTAAGCCTTTCTGGAACTTGGAGTTTATTTTTTGAAAGTTATTTATATCTGTAAATAAGAAATTTGACATTTTGAAACAGGTTTCATAAAAACAAATTGCGTTTGCACCAACAAACTGTTAATGCAAAGTTTTTTTAATAAATTCTTGATTATTGCTAGAATTAGTTTATATTTTAATACAACTTAATTTTCTCATTGTGAAAAAATTTTCAGAATATAGGGTAGCTGACTTAATTTTGGCCACCTTTTTTTATTTTTTTGGATAAGTTTTTCTGATTTTTCCAATCGACCCGAAATTTGGTCTAAAAATCGAACGATAGCTATTTTTGTTATTCCAGTACAAAATTTTAAAATTTCTGTTACACTTTCTGACTGACTTTTCACCTAAATGCTTTATTTTTATTGGTTTTGAAATTTTAACAAAAAATATAATTATTTTAGTGGACTTAAGTAGCACAGCCACGCTAAACATGGTTCATACTGAAATTATGGATATAATGGAAAACGAAATGGAAAATTTAGAGAAAACTGGAAAACCACTTAATCAACCTGATATTTTAACGAAGCAAAAATTAGTACTTGCTGAGAAAACAAAGGTAAAACGTGTATTATTATATGTATATTTTATACTTTTTATAGTTGTTTGTATTTGTAATTATCAATTTAACAGAATTAAAAGGGTTAATATTTTCAGAGTTCTGATTTAATGGACTAGCCTTGAAAAATGCTCTAAGAATAGAGCAGGAAAAAGGGGCGATTTTTCCTTAGGCGTATGTTTAGACAGAAAAGATGTGGACTAGTCTGAGATGGACATTATGTGGACTATAGGAAATTCGCATTTGGTTTGGCCAGCTGCTCAATAAATAAAAATTTCTGCCATATGATAATGATTTGTTTATACATTGATCTAATTACACAGCACTGTTGCATTTTTTTAGTTTGATGAAATGTCAATTGAAAAAATCATACTGACAGCAATCTTTGACAAGCACGAAATCGTCACTTTTTCAATTATAATTCTAGGAGGGGCTGTTCGTTTTCTGCTTAGTACAATCCTTACTGTTGCCAAAAAGCTGTTATTGTGCGGTTGGGAGTTTTTATTTGTATATTTTTTCAATTTTTTATTTTGATCAATAAATCGATAACAAGGATCTAACTAAAAAAAGTGCTTCCTAAGAAAGTTGCGTAATACTTTCTTCTTTCCAATAAGCCCCTGTCTATTTTTGATCGATCAGTAACGAATGAGAAATATCGCTTTTAAGGATTGAACGTTGGATTAATAATAATAATAATAATAATAATAAGAAGAAGAAGGTTCTGAAGTTCAAAAGTTACCCACGTTCTCTAACAATGGTTGGCGCGGCGCCGCGGGGCTAAATCGCCGTGGCGCTTCCGGGCCACCCATGATAAAAAGTTTTCACACTTTAACGTCAAAATAACGACTTTTACTTATTTAAAGGTGCGGTATATTAAATCAAGATATATATTTTTTGCTTGGTTTTTGGTATCAATCGATACGTCAGGTTTTACTGAGTAAAAAATTGTATTACAAAAAAAATAATTATCAGCGGTTGTCGACATATTAGCAAGAATATCGCTTCGTTATTCCAGATATTTTTTTGTTTTTTACCAAACACCAGCCATACGTGATCTGGCCGGTGTGTTTTGTTTCGCTTACGTTGGACTCTGCAAACGCATTCTTTCTCGTAAAAATTCAGATGTATTTAAGATAATTTATATGCAAATTTTGCTATGAAAATATGCAAAATTTTTAATTACACTAATTTCTGTATTTTTTTAATTATTATATTGTATTTATAATGCTTTATTCTAAATAAACAATGTGATGTATTTTGAGTTTAGTTCAATCTTGGCACGTGTGCCAGTCGTTTGTTTTTTTATCGCTCATTGGGCGTACATATTTACTGAGTTGTTTGGCGGAAAAAATTGATGAAATAGCCAAGCACTATTCTTGCTATTATCTCGACAACCGCGAAAAATTAATTTTTTTTGTAATACAAATTTTTACTCAGTGAAACCTTACGCATCAATTGATACCAAAAACCAAGCGAAAAAATACACCATGATTTAGTATACCGCACCTTTAAACACAAAATTTTCGCTCCCTTTTGTTTTTTTTTTTTGTTGTGCAGCTAGACTTGCAGTGCGAAAATAATCGCAGTGCAAATAAAACAGTATTAAGAGCAAAAAAAATTGCAGTCCCCACTTGCAAGAAAGCTAACAGTGTGTTAAAAATCGCAGAGCAAGGAAACTAGCAAAAAATAGCGAATTTTTGCTAAAAAACTCGCACATAAGTTCTAAAATGCGATATTTCTAGCAAACTTTTGGTCAAAAAATTAGTGTACAGTCGGATATTTTCTTGTGTTATATTCTTGAAAATATCAAGGTCACGCGGGAAATCACCACAAAGCAATAAGCGTTGAGGCAGCGCGTGCTTTAATAATTAATGACTATAGAGAGTATAAAGTGGCAATAAAACTATAATCCCCATTATGTTCTTTTTTTTTCATTTATTGATTAATTATTATTAATTATTATTATTATGATTATTGTTAAATTTTTTTAAAGCTTTAAACGCGAACATTTGTTTTAGAAAACCCCAGATCAACAAAAACAAAATAGAAAACAAATGGCAAAAAGAACATCTGGCATATCGCCCGGTAGCAAACTGAAACAACCATTGGGGAAAATTCAGAGATCCAAGATTTCCAAAAATAAACGCGTTGCTAAAACGTCTTTCAAAGAAAAAAATAAAAGACTAACGAAAAAGGATGACAAGGCTAAGCATCATAAGAATTTAAAAAATAGGAAAAGCGCTAATGAAGCCAACATGGAAGCAGGACTAAAAAAACAAGAAAAAAAGAAAACTAAGAAAAAAGAAAAGATAAAAGATAATAAACCAAATATAAAGATAGTAATGGATGATAAAACACGTAAAGAAAGATCAATTCATTTTAAAAAAAAAGCAACCGCCAATGTTTTTTAAAAGTTACTTACTTATTTTTTCCATTTACTAACATAATTAAATAACAAAAATATATTAGTCAGATTTTGAGAAACGCAATACAGAGTAATAAGCCTTAAAATTCATTCGACTTAAAAACACAAAATAATAAATCAAAAATCGTCGTACACTTGTATGACGACTCATAACTGGAGGCGAGATAAGATGACGATTTTTTCGGAGACAAAGAAAAAATTTCCATACCGGGATTGGAACCCGAGTCTCCTTTCCTTGAATTCCAGGCCAGTTCATCTCTGTCAGGTGTGCTTCCACTGCACCATAGGGGCTGGTTTTTGATTTACTTTACAGTGCCTGTTATACCAAAAATATATAATAAAAGAAAAATGAGACACTTAGAACAAACTGCTTGTAAAAAAGGTCCCATTTAAATGGGACCTGGTCCCATTTAAATGGGACCTTTCGATTTTGGTTCCATTTAAATGGGATCCCATTTAAATAGGATCCTATTTAAATAGGTCCCATTTAAATGGGACTTATTTAAATGGTATCCCATTTAAATGGGATCCCGTTAAAATGGGATCTATTTAAATGGGATCCCAGTCAAAGGCGATCCCATTCACATGGGATCCCATTTAAATGGGACCTATTTAAATGGGAACCAATTTAAATGGGATCCCATTTAAATGGGACCTATTTAAATGGAACCAATTTAAATGGGATCCCATTTAAATGGAACCTATGAATAAAAAAATTACAACATTTTTTTTTTATAAATACGCATCATTTTATATTGTTTTTACTTGAGCGGCGGTCAGATATGCGTAAATAGATGTTTTTTAATTACGCACCATATTGATTTTTTATTTTTATAAGACAGTAAAATGACAAAATACAGAATTACAAAACAAAAATACAAACAGAAAATATAAGTGTTTGTCATTGAAAACAGAACATTAATGAAAGATTTTAGCAAAAAAAAATCACTTACAAAAAATCAACACAAAGTGCATAAATAACTTTTATTCGTTTTTTAAATAACCTAAAAATGATACCCGGCTTAAAAAACTGTTTTTAAAACAATGCAAAATATTCGTTTTATTCTTTAATTGAGTCAATATTGCAATTCATTCAGGTCAGTTAGGTTTATATTTCCTATAAGAAAATCTCAGAAGTAATGGTATCTAAGATTTTATTTTTATTGTTTTTGAATCAAATATATCACCTTTTCCTTGTTTCATTTCAGAGAGGAACACATGTAATCAAAAACTCAAAAAAAAACTATTAGTGGCTAA